>JACEFZ010018303.1:565000-797500 GCA_014155875.1 Cepaea nemoralis | reverse complement strand
CTGCTTTCCTGGAGCTCGCTATGTGCCTCTCAGCATTCAAGACCATTAATATGCGGTTTTCGGTTGGAGGAGCATTTTAACTAAAACAGACTCCTAGCGTTTGAATTCTACCTGACAGCGAACATAGAGGAATCCGTCTTTCTTGGATCGGGAGCAAAGTAGGGTAATTAGTAAGCATTAGATGTCATTTTAAAGTACTATTGACTGATTTAATAATTCTTAGTGTGTAAAGTGAAAACGGTCATGCCTTTAAATTAGCTCCTTATATATGTGAAATTGATTTTGTTGGTATATACAGAAATATTTCAGCATGACAGAACAAGATTCATTGGCACAACAGGATATAGCAACAAGCAGACCTATCACAGCACAGTAGAGAAACAGGCATAATTAGGAATTATTTCAGCTGGACTCAAGACGAGTTTTTTTTTCAGGTACCAAGGAATATGCTGAAGAAGAAGTAGGAATATTGTTTTAAGTTTGATATAAATTACAAAGAAGTTAATATGAATTACCTATATGTAGAATTACAACGTATTAGTACATGGTTGGGAGAGTTAAAGATAGCAGTTAATGAAGTAGAGAATTTTGTAGAAACATTGAAGAACAGAACGACTAGACAAGACAATTATAGATTTAAGGTAGACTACGATAGAGTAGGAAAGAATAACAGGAGACAGCCACTGCTTAATAAAGACAGAAGACAATATAGCTATTATGAACCAAGACCTGATGTATGTGGGGTAAAAGACGGTGGGAACAGACGTAATGGTGAAAAGTCGGACTGGTATAGCTGTTATAGATACAAGAATGGTCCTGAGAGAGACTTTTCCAAGAAATTATGGAAATGGCCATCCCATGGCAAGACTGCTAGGAAAAAACGTGACGACTGGTTTGAACAAAGACGGAAACAGTATTTGAGGTCAGGGTCAAAGAACAGAGTAGGAAATGTAAGTGAAAATTCAACTATTCCTAAGGTGATTGCCAATATGACTGTTAAACAGGAAAAGAAAACGACGGTGTTAATAAAGAGAATAGACCGAGAGACACAGACGCAGACAAGTAATACGATAAATGATAGTACACAGACACATATTCATACTGTAGAGAAGACAACCAAGGTACAGTCAATTAAGAAAATAGAAACGGGAGCGCAAACTATTAAGACAGTGGAAATTGCGGAACCACCTCAGGTGAAATTAGAAAAAGAAAACACAGTTGAAGTTAAGAAAGATAGACAGACGAGAACCAAAGTTGAAAGGAAACCAAAGAGGGAAAGTATTGAAGAAAGAAATAGTAGTATGATAGTTAATAGAGGTACTGCCATGTCAAGTTCCTCAGGTATAGACATTAAATTAATCCCTAAGTGGTGTAGAAATATTAGGTGTGAGAGTTCAGGTTATGGAGAAGATATTTCTACTGCCGCATATTATAGTAAATACCGTGATACTGATGATTCGGAGAATGAGAGAATTGCACTACGAGCAGATCCCTACTCGAAGCGTGATGTTCCCTCATACGGTGTAGTTGCTGGTGGACAGACGGACAGGGTTTTGGTTGGTGACTCTTTAGAACTAGATACCAGTTTATATGACAGGAAAGTAGGGAAGGCTAAGAGACGAATACCAAGAAAGAGAAAGAAAGTCAGACGTTCTAGAGGCGACTATGGGAATAGGGTCGACGTGTCTGCAGTAAATTATTATGAGTCTGATGAAGGAACTATTATCAGTGTGTCATCTGAAGACGAGATGGGGAAATGTAAACGTTACGTAAGGTATACAGGAAACAGTGAGCAGACCGACGCAAATAAAGGAAATAAGAAGAAAGCATTTAAGAAGAAGAATAATAATAGACAGATAGCGGGAATTTACTCAACGACGGAAAGTGACTTAAGAAAAATAGAAGAATATATGACCTTAAGACCTGAGTACTTTAACATATTAACAACAGATAGTGAAGGTGACATAATTGAAGAAAGACGTACTAATGTACTGAGAGACAATGAAATATTTAACTTGGATACACTCTATAACTGTTAAAGTTCCTTGGGTGAGGAAGGACATATGGCATTGTTTTGGCTTATGAGAAGAATTGCGGTTTGAGCAAACAAATATGAGCTGTCTAAAATAGGCAGATGAATTTTTTTGGTGTAGCATCACATGGTACAGGGTAGGCGATAGTGTTGTTGAGGATAGAGAGTTACGGCAAATGATATTCTACGTGGATACGTAATACAGGATATCTTGTGTTTGGTTGTGATGTAGGGAGAGTAAACAAGGTAAAAATAGTCCTTTGTCCGGAATGGATAGATACAGAGAGTTAATCACGTCGAGTGATGTATAACTAGTGTGATTAAAGTAGAGTAGATTCATAATAGAATTAGTAGAGAGAGAGAGAGAGAGATAAACTAAGTATGAATGTTCGTACTAGAAATGGTTCGACTCGGAGCTATGACGTGATGTCTGAGATAGTTTCGCTTGGTGGTTTGAGAAGTAAGTATAGTATTGGTGACAGGTGAACCGAGAGTGTCTGGTGAAGAGATATAGATTGAGGAGGAATTGAGTATCCTGTGTGTAAAATAGCCAGTGGAACGCAAGAATATTAAGAATAAAAGACTGTGGAAACTGATGTTTGAAGAATACGAGTTACGTCATGCTTGTGGAGGAAGAAGAGCTGATTAAATCTGAGAAAGTTGTTGTATGAAGAAGTTTAGAATGATAGCTCAGCGGAATGAAGTTTGTTTTGAGAGATAGTTGATAGTGTTGTAAAAGAGATATACTTTGCGAGAAATAATATATAGATTCTGACCTTTGAAAACGAGTGAATGATTGAGAAAAGTAGAAATAAGACAAACATAGGTGCGTCGAGATTGAATAGGATGATGGCAAGTGATAAGTACAGCATGCATGTATGAGGCGTTTAGACTGTGCGTGAGTATAAGAGTAGACAAGCAGGTGTTCGTCGCACTGAGTGAAGCAAGAGTGAGGTTTTGAAACGTCGTCAAGTGTCAATGTGGGTGGAAGTGATCGAGACGTTTAAGCTTAGTAGTTGTGGATATATGGTGGTCCAATTGTCCAGAGAGTTGAATAGCCTTATTACACCTGTTGTCAATATCATCTTCTGGTTTGCCATTTGATGATATTATACTTCCTAGGCACTTGAGACTCTTTACTTGTTCGAGAAATGTTCGTTTTGTTTGTTTTTCTTTGGTTATAGTCGTTGCCTCTGTTTTGCTTGTGCTAAATTGTTAAAGTAGGTGATTAGAAAGGTGTGATGTCTTTTGTTTGGAATGTGTGATCTTGGACGGAATTTATGGAAGTTGTATGACAGGTTGACGGAAAGAGAGTTAACATTCTGAATGACGTTTCATAAAACATGTTTAGTATTGTTGACAGGGACATGTCGAAGTATGAATGCCTGATACTGAGAAATGAGGAAAGTGATGTCCGTTGTCAGTTATAAGTGGTGTGGGTTGCTGTTCTGAAAGAATCCCGATAAATAGGAAGAGGAGTGAAGGATACGGAGGTAAACAAGGTTAGTTAAATGAATGTTGGAGAGCGTGTTCCGATAAGGGTGACCGGTTTGATTATCGTCACGATGCAAGAGTGCTAGGAGAGTCGTGAGGATAGCTTAAAGTAGTTGTGGTGAGATGTTGGAAAGTAATGATACGTTAGTTAATTGCGTCGGGTAGACGAGAAACTTAAAAGTAGAATTAGTTATTGGTACAGTAGGTAGATGTATTGGTGAGAGGTCTATAGTAAATAGACAAAAAATTTTTGCTGGTCGTAGTAGGGTGGAGATACCGTAGTTAACGGTAATGATTAAGTAGTTGTAGTAATACTGGAACAAATCCAAGGGAAACAATTGGTGTGCCAAGCCACAGATTCTATTAGTAGATAGATTACTGGTAGGTGACATTGAGATAGCCGTCACACTGGTAATAGATAAAATGAGTTAACCTGTAGTTTACAGTGGTTATATTCCAGATATTGTGATGTGTTAGGAGTTAGTTTTGTAAAAGATAAAATGTTGTGAGGGGAGATAATCAATGTTTGACTTCCAGAAAATGATACGGCCATTTGTTGAGTGGTAATTTTGGTTGAGGGGAACAAGTATTGTTCCGCGCTAAGATGATCTGTAGATAACAGATATATATATATATATATATATATATATATATATATATATATATATATATATATATATATATATATATATATATATATATATATATATATATATATATATATGCTTGGCATTGAGTTGTTTTGTTTTCTCTGTTATAAAATAATAACGGAATAGGCATGACTTGTGTGAATAGATATGTGTTGCATTAGTTATATAGGAGACCCATGTTGCTTTGTCACTTTAAGTAGTTAATTCTAAGTGAATTATATTTTTTTGAAAACCTTCTCTTTAGCGAGAAGACAGTTGTATTTATTGAATTTGAGTTTTTAATGTCTCATATATAATATGTTTTTTTTTGTTGCTTGATTTGGTCCTGTAAAATGATTGTCATTATTTGATTTTACAATAGAATTATTGTGTTCTTAGACTTTTGCGTACAAACTGCTGGTCCGTAAAAGAGGCCAGTAGTGTTAGGTAACACTAGAATATTTTCTTCTAATTTGATGCATGTTATATTATTTTAAAATGTGTTTTTCTTTGAATGAGTTGACATCTGTAGTTAATATGAGGGGAAACATAAATATGTGTAAAAAACTATTTGGGGGGGGGTATGATGTCCTGTTGTGATTTTATTGTGAATTGTCTTGTGTGTTAAATTACCTTGTTAATAAATATGTTAGAAATTTAGTTAAGTTAAGTTTAATTTACAAATAGTTATGGTGTTGTCTAGAATAAAGACAATACATGGGGCTTTATTTAAGACCCTTTGTTCAGAAAATAGTAAACTACTGAGAACTAATAGAGAGACACATTCTCTTTGTGAATAATAAGTTCAGGTTGCTGTAATAATCAGCGTAGAGAGGTTGATATGGCTATGAAGTGTTGGAAACATACGACGGGGTTACTACAAGTAAAATGGTTATGGGAAATTTAAGTGAGCATTGATTGGAAATATATAGATCGAACGCCATAATGGAGAAGAAAAGATTAATGAATATAGCAGTGGGGTAAATGAGAGAAAAGTTTTAAACATAGTTTCCTTGGAGTCAGAAGAGCCATGATATACTTTCATAAGAGACACGGGATTGCTGGTTTATAGAAGAAGAAGTGGGTAACGTGCTACCCTAGATAAATAGTAAAACATGAATTGAATCCATGTTTGATTAGACACTGTGGATAGCAGTACAATAGTAAAGGGTTGTAAGTGTGAGAAATGAACATTGTGGAGAAATAATAACATGGGGTTTTGAGGGTCCGTAATATATGGACTGAGATAAAGTTGATTGCAAGCAGTCACAGACAGGAGTTAGGGGCAGTATATGGTTGCTGTTGATAACGGCATAAATTGACAAGTGGAGGTTTTAGTAGATATGCCCGTGGTAGATGGACGTTGGGAGAGAATTTTAAGTGAGGTATATTATGTGAGGTGATGTGTATTGGAACAGGTCTTGAGGGGTAGTGGACCTTTTTAATTGTGTCCTCGGGATATGTTTTGTGGTTGACATTACAATGTGAGGTTGAGGTAAGGTTCAGAGCTATAAAATTGGTAGTGTCTGTAATATATAGACACTTGGGAGTGAATAATATTTTTGATGGTTGGTATTTGATGCTGTAGATAGCAGCGTAAACTGTTACCATAATAAGTGGTACTGTAGAAGATATAATTATTTTAGACTTTATTACATAAAGTCTCAAATGACATAGGGGGGTAAAGGAGTGTGTGATTTAGGTGAGTGAGGTTTTTGTGTGGAAGAGTTCTACTTCTTCTTTGAATCTCCGGTGCGCACCGATTCTTTGTCTTCCTATCGTGTGAGAGTGATTTCAGGTTGATTGAAAGTGGAGAATTAGTAGTGTTGGTGATAATAGGGAGTTGGTATCAGAAGAGTACAGTGTTTGAAATTTTAAGCGGATTGCTTATGAAAAGAAGAAGAAGTAATTCAAAAAGGTAACCATATGATGTATTGTATAAAGTTGAGATTTAAATGTTATGTAAATGATATGTGTTATATTTGAAGAACCAGAAATGTATAGTGGGTTACTATATGGCAGGGGAAAGAGTTACGAATAGATTGTTTTACTTAAAATAAAGTTGGTTTGGGGAAGATTAGAGTTGTAGGAGGTAAGGAAAGAGAGGGAATAGGATTTGGGAGATTGGGAGGAAAGACTTTTTAAGGGAAAAAGTCTTTCTTAAACATAGGGAGGTGTAGCAGAGTGGGTAAGTTAGGTGGGAAAAGCTACAGCACGCTTGAGCATCGGGATGAAATGGGAGGAGAGATGCTCAAGTCGTGACGTAGTTGGTTGTTAGGATTCAGTTAACATCTGGACGAGGGAAAGAGAAGTCAACTATGTATTAAGAAGTTTATTGAGATCGTCATCTATGAACAATAAAGATATTTTATATTTCTCCAAGACTTGTTGATAGTCTACCGTCACTTCGCTGTACTGTTACAGGAGGAGGAGGAGGGAGGAGGGAGAGGGAGGAGGAGGGAGGAGGAGGAGAGAGGAGGAGAAGGGAGGAGGAGGAGGAGGGAGAAGGAGGAGGGAGGAAGAGGTAGAAGGAGGAGGGAGAAGGAGGAGGGGGAGGAGGAGGAGAAGGAGGAGGAATGTTGAGGAGGGAGGAGGAGGAAGAGGGATGTGGAGGAAGGAGGAGGAGGGAGGAGGAGGGAGGAGGTAGAGGGAGGAGGTAGAGGGAGGAAAAGGGAGGTGGCAGGAGGAGAGAGGAGGAGGAGGAGGGAGGAGGAGAAGGGAGTAGGAGGGATGAGGAGAAGGGAGGAGGAGAGGGAGGAGGAGGGAGAAGGGAGGGGGAGAAGGAGGAGGGAGAGGGAGGAGGGGGAGGAGGTAGAGGGAGGAGGAAGAGGAGGAGGGTGGAGGGAGGAGGTAGAGGGAGGAGGAGGGAGGAGGAGGGAGGAGGCGGAGGGAGTAGGAGGGAGGAGGAGGGAGGAGGAGGGGAGAGGAAGAGTGAGAAGGAAGAGGGAGAATGAGGAGGGAGGAGGGAGAGGGAGGAGGGGGAGGAGGTAGAGGGAGGAGGAAGAGGAGGAGGGTGGAGGGAGGAGGTAGAGAGAGGAGGAGGGGAGGAGGTAGAGGCAGGAGGAGAAGAGAGGAGGAGGGAGTTCGCCATTCCGAATTCATACTCGTCTAGGTTCTGTGATTTCGGTCCTTCCATTGATTGTTCTTCCCTTCTACACGACTGTAGATAACTTCCTTACACATAAAAAGATGAATTGTTATTGATATTGCCGTGGCATGGAGGCATATATATGAGCAGCAGAGTTGAACGCCTACGCCAGCCGGCACGGCACTTGATGATGATGATGATTGCCGTGTGACGATTCTGTGTAGTCACGTCATTTTCTTCCCTTTCCCTAGCGTTTTGGTTCGGGGATTCTTTCATCATCATCTTCATATATTTACGTACGTATTTTGGGAGTGGGAGGAAGGAGGAGGAGGAAGAAGGAAAAAAAATACGATAGTTGGCAGCGCTGGAATGAAAGGAAGGCGTGTAGAAAATTTCATCTCAATCGGATGGGCCGTACGCGAACCCATAAAGGACATACAGACATACCCACACACATCCTGTTTTATATATATATATATATATATATATATATATATATATATATATATATATATATATATATATATATATATATATATATATATATATATATATATATATATAAAAGAGAATGTTTGTTTCTTTGTGTGTCCTTTATGCGTTCCCGAACGGTCCATCCGATTCAGATGAAATTGTGTACAGATGTTTTTCTCACTCCCGCGGATCCAACTGACATATTTGGTTAGTTTAAAATCAACAACTTTTTCTCAAGCACGAAAGAAAATGGTATTACGAGCTTCAGAAACAGACGAAGAAATGTCCCGCCATCTTGCTCCAAGGGAATCACTCTCTGATTAAACCAGAAATTATTTATGAACAGTTATATCTACTTATAATGTTTCTTTGTTTGTGTGTCTTTTATGCGTTAACGAACGGTCCATCCGATTGAGATGAAATTTTGTACACATGTTCTCACTCCTACGGATCCAACTGAAATAGTTAGTTAGTTTTAAAGTAATTTTAAATTTTTACATGAAAGAAAGAGTTATTACAAGCTTTAGAAACAGACGAGCAACGGGAACGGGATCGGGAGCATCAAAAAAGACGAGCAACGGGAACGAGAACAGGAGCATCAGAAACAGACGAACAACGGGAACGGGAACAGGAGTATCGGAAACAGATTAGCAACGGGAACGGGAGCAGGGACCTAACGCGTACTCTGTGCCCTTAGAGAAATGTATTTGAATGTATAATGACTACTTATATTAATTAAATGAGACGCTTCCCGCCAGGTGCCTGACGACACCGGGCCGGGTCGAAACTCGAGTCAAGTGCTTCCGCATTGACGTGGACAGGCTTCAGGTTCATACCAGAATACCATCAGCGTTTCCAGTAGTGGGTTGTGCTCAATATTTAAATCTCAAATCCCGAAAAAACAAAATAAATCAGTTTGATTATTGCTCACTGGAATTTAGGCGGCCTGGTGTGCCTTGCCAGTGAGAAGACCTGATCGTTCGGGTCCACATCGATTGACGGACGTCAGTCGCGGCGATCGGATAAATCTTGAGCTAAAGCCTACGATGGGTGACGTTGTAATATTCTGCTATGATAATTCGGCCGTGTCCAGCGTGTGCCGCGTGGTCTAGTGTTTACACACCCGTTTCACACGCCAGTGATCCGGGGTTTGTTTCCGGGTCCTGTCAAGGATATGCACTACTGACGAGCTCAGACAAGAGCGAAACTCGAGTCTAGTGCTTTTACATTGACGTGGACAGGCCTTAGGTTCATACCAGAATACGATCATCGTTGCCAGTAGTGGGTAGTGCTCAATATTTAACATTGTCTAGTAAATCACAAACAGCTGCTAAGTGCTGGAGTTGATTGCGATGCACTGTAAAGGTATGCGGCGTTGTGAAATTGCGTTCACTATAACCAAGCCACAGAGTCTGTCAGCAACGTGTGGTCACGTCAAACAGTCTACAGCTTGTGTGAATCCATTGTCCCTGATGTCATATGTGGCATCTATTGAACACTTTTCAATATGAGGCGAGTTGCAGCGTATCCTAAATCAAGTTCCATATCATCAGGGATGGTCTATGTGCTGACGACTGTGGTGTTAATGCTAGCTCATGAGCTGATTTACAGTATAACAGGTTCTCGGAAGCATGTTCCAATTTTGGAATTACCATCATCACAGAGAAAACTGAAGTTTGTGCCAACCAGCGCCAGACAAACTGTATACTGAACCAACCATCTTGGTAAATGTCGAGGAAATAAGCGACAGTTTTTGTCAAGCACCTTGGCTCCACGCTATCTCCACGTGTCTACATAGACGATTAGATCAACACCGGGATCTCAAAAGCCAGCTGTATGTTCAGCAAACTGTACATCGACGTTTGGCACCGATGTGGCATCAGTCTGCAAACCATATTAACAGATACAGAGTTAGTCCTTTTAGTGTCACTGTATGGTTGCGAAACATTGATTGTGTACAGACGGCATACAAAGAAGCTCAACAACCTCCATATGGTATGTCTACGAAAGATAATGATCATCAGGTGGGAGAACATGACACCGGATACTGTTGTTCTAGACAGGGCTGGTATCCCCCGCATCGATACAATCCTGACGCAGACGCAGATTTGCTGGGCAGGTCATCTAGTCCGAATGCCAAACCGTCTGCTCCCAAAAATAATCTTCTTTGGTGAGAATGGTAGATATATTCAAGGATGACAGAAAAAAACCACACGCTACCATAACACGCTTAAGACATCACTTAAGGCACATGTGCCAAACTCAAGGCCCTCGGGCCACATCCGGCCCGCCTTACAATCATATCAGGCCCGAGAGATCTCAACCGATGTAAGAGAGAATTTTAGGCAAAAATATATTTGTGTGGTCATGATATAAAGTGCAAATCAAATTCCCTAATTAGCAGCCTTCCGAATGAAAGGCTAACTAAGAGCGTTCTCGCTTCGATCAGAATAAGCGAAAATAAAAGTTGTGTAGTGAGTTAGTGTTCGTTATAGTTACCTAGCAACGTTCAGATGCTCATTTTGGATTGGCGCATAAAAAATGAAAGTAGTGTAATGCCCGGATATTACATCACCTTTTCCCTTTAGGCTAACCTGATATCAACCAAGCGTCTGTCGGTAGATGCACAATTTTTTTTTAAAATCAAAACTAGCCTTTAATATGGCCAAGATAAAAATTGATTCTGAAAACAGAGCCTTTCAAAGCCGCTGGGAGGCCGAATATATGTTTACTGATATTGCGGTAAACCTGTGTGTCTAATTTGGGGAGATAATGTGGTGTGGCCAATGATTATAATCTGAGAATGCACTAACAGACTAAACATCAAGACAAGTTAAACAGCCTGAGTGCAGAGCAGAAGCTACAGAATGTAAAAGAATTGAAGAGGCATTACAACATCACAACAGATGTTTTTCACCAAAGCAAAATGACAAACTGATGCTGCAGTCGAAGCAAGTTTTCTTGTGTCAGAGGAGATCGCAAAATCAGGCCAACAATTTACAGAAGGAGAGTTTCTGAAGCGCTGCATGACGAAAGTTTGTGACGTCTTGTGCTCAGACAAAAAAGCAGATGTTTGCAAAGGTAAGCCTTGGCAGAAATACCGTTGTTGATCGGGATTGTGAGATGGCCACTTATGTAAAAACACAGTTGATCGAAAAAGGCAAAGACTTTGTTGCATTCTCCCTTGCTGTCGATGAAAGTAATGACACGACTGACACTGCACTGCTCGCCATCTTCATCCGTGGAGTGGACTCCAGTTTGAATGTTACAGAAGAAATATTGGACATGAAATCCATGCATGGAACAACGACAGGAAAAGACATTTTTGACAGCGTATGTCAAAGTTTAACCAACATGAACCTGCCTTGGGACAAACTCGTTGGACTGACAACAGATGGAGCACCGGCGATGTGTGGAGAAAAAAAAGTGGACTAGTTGGAAGGATGCGGTTAAAGATGCAGGAGAACTGTACTGGTGAATTGATAGCATATCACTACGTCATACACCAAGGTTCGCTGTGTGGTAAAGTCCTCAACATGGAAGATGTAATGAGCATTGTAACACAAACCTCAACTTTATCAGATATATTAATGTTCAAAACAAAGTTTAATTTTCGGCTTATTGAATGTTTATCCTGTCCTGCCCGCAACCTTACGTGTGATTTGAGTTTTGTCCCTCTGGGCGATTGAGTTCTATACCCCTGACTTAAGGCTTTTGACACAAACCCTGACATTTCGGAGGGTGTCGTACAAGACCAGATAACCTGGCGTGCATCCACCCGAGCAGGCGCAATAACTTGCGAGGCATCCAGAAATACGGTGGCTGAACAGTGGAGATACGTTAGAACAGTCCGATTAACAGGACCTTCAATAAGATATATTCTTGCCCTCACTGTCCAAGATATTGTCGGGCCCACATCGGACTTACAAGTCATCTCCATCTTAAAAGTCATCTCCCGACCCACTACACCGGACAGTTGGACTAAAATGTTGACCTATCGTCTTTTTTGACTTGAGGACGTAAATTACAAGTATCTCTGACGTCGGAGTGAGTTCGCCTGATGGCGAGGGACACTGTTAACATGGAAAGCTAATCCACTCGCTAAATTCAGTCCCTCACTACTAGAAATAGTGTGTGTGGACTACGCTTGACTTCAAAGCCAGCGATCGTCAAAAAAAAAAAAAAAAACTGCCCCTGGATTCAAAACACCCCGGAACTACAAACTGCCAAACACTACTTCGTGACTAAGGAAAGAAGGAGTAGTCTTCATCGCCTGTCATGTGTGTGTGAGTGTGTGTGTGGGTGTGTGTGTGCGCGCGCGCGAGCGTGTGTGTGTGTGGGGGGGGGGGGGTGCTCAGTATGTATGTGTTTATAAACGAGAATGAAAGGACAGATTTTATTTATTTTCATTCGATAAGAAAGTCAAGGGCTATAATTCTTGAAAAGGCATGAAGATTTATTTTTTAATTATCTACCCTTAAGTAATTTTTAATTAATCATTCACAATTTGTACAAAGTAGGCGCTTCTATTTTCTGTCTAATATACCCTTTACAGTTGTCTTTCTATTGAATGCTTGATCTCTAGCCAGAACTAATTCATAATAATTATGTATGCCGAGCCAAGCCAGGACTAATGTAATCTTCTTCATCTGCTGGCACCTCCAGACGTCAACATCACTAAGCTCAAAGGCAGGGGACGAAACCGAATCCAACAGCAGGAACCTGGTATGCTGGCTGTGTGAAGTATTAGGGCCATCACACGTTTATCCTGAGAAAACGGAGAAATAGGAGGCCAGTCTTTCTCTGCCGTACCTAACGTCGGGTGCATATCTCGAACTATTGTCCGTCCGACCTCATGCTATTGTCAGTATACTAACCGTTACGCTACTCCACCCGTTAATTCACGGAAAAGTTAGTTGCATGTCCTTTATAGGTCGTTGAAATTAACCCCCAAATGCATTGGCTGTATGTTATTGACAATGGCAATGATAGTTTAGTAGTCTTTCTAACCGGCCGACGCCTCATACCATTGACATCAACGCAAAGTGGTCTGCTTCCAAATTAACTGCGGCGTATTTCGAACGCTCGACTCGGTATGTTGGGAAATTTGAACAGAAGTTTCACAAACACTTAAACCACGTTGTCCATTCACTAGCACATGGTTCAAGGACGGCGGCCTTAAATTTAAGGTTGTTGACATCTCGATAGATGTAGGTCAAAATAGTTTTTTTTTGTTTTTTTTTAAAGTTCTGCATACCCTGGACACTCCTACAACAAATATTTAGCTTTCATTTTGCCAAACCCACAATTGCATGTATCAGTATCTCATATCTTTAGTTTATTCACCCATTCACTGTCACATTGACAGACGATAGTTTGTTACAATGTGCTTTAAAAAAAGAAAAGCATCATAATCTCTCCATAACACACAACCTAGGCTGAATTATGGAGACTATGTGTTGCCCATGCAGCATGATTCCTCTCTCAACTTGAATACCTACTCCAGAGGAAAGGTAACACCAATATATCTGGAACAAGACAAGCTGCAAACGCCGACATATCAGCAAAACAGTGCTTTAACTGTCCGCCTTTAGTTTATTAAGCATATGATATTTCAGCGTGGTGTTTCCTATGCGGTCTGAAGATTGTTACTTGTTCTCTTCGGTAGAGTTGGCAATATCCATCGTCTTTCTGGTGGCCTGGATGTTCTGATTCCCACTTGGTTCAATAAGTGCTTTATATGAAGCATTGTACTGTTTTGTATAACTTGTGACTGAGTATATATTTAATTTTATTGATTTCTTTCGCGGGATCTGGCCGTCACCTAGTACTCCAAGGAAAGACCAGATGGACACATAGTCAGACTATAACTGGTACCATTAGTAATGGGGCTCTTTACTTGTTATTAAAAATTAGGACGAGGGAGTTTCTGAGGCGAAGTGGTTACGCCGCCTGCTTAATTCTGAGAAAGTTTTGGGTTCGACTCTGAGCCACGTCGCTCGGGTCACTTTCCCTCCGAGACTCCTGGGTGTTGTCGCTGGAGCTTTGGGGTTCGTGTTTTGCACGACGTTTTCGCCGTGACATCCAGCGGAAAGAGATAAGGCAATATAGGATAAAACCCGGTGCAATGAAGTCGACCATCTTGCCTTTTAAACTATATTAGATAAGGAGCTGAGCTCGAGATATGGCGTCCACATCGAGTGCTGGAGGCCCCGGGTTCCGGGAATTTTTCACGTGGACTTCTAGTAACACAATTTCCCCTGGTTTCTGGGTAGTGAGATCGAACGCCCGTGTGAATTGTTGCGCACGTGAAAAATGCCGTGGCAGTTGGAAATCTAAAAAGAGTAGCCTAACGGCGCTGCCCAGGCAAAATTTTGAGTTAAAAATCTACCCAAAGTATTTCAGGATCCTTGCCGGTGCTACGGAGTTCGTGCACTGAGCTGAGATTCTCCGGACTCAGGCTTGAGTTAGGAGTAGAACGGAGCACTTATGGGTTACACCCGTGTGCCGTGATGTTGATCCGTCGACAAAACTAAACTAAACTAAACTAAACTCTTTTAGATGAGGATGAGTCATATATGGGAATGTCCGGAGTTCTGTGTTACTGGTTCTTGACTCAACGCAACTTTGGTGTTGGCTTTCACTATCCGTAGTCTATCTGCAAGGCAGCAATTCTCTGTGTCACTTTTTGTCTGGTCCATATCCCGTGGCTGTCCAACTGTGTGACCATACCAGTAGCTATGCTACAACCAGCTCACGCTGTTGCCGCAGCAGTCCTCTCCTCACTAGAAGTGGTTGTGTCGCAAAATTACACTACCTGTAACTATTCTCTATCAGGTGTGTTGTGACTCATGGGCGCTGTTACCATCATGTGCGTTCTGACTCCATAGGCACTGTTACCATCAGATGTGTTAGACCGTATATTGATCGTATAGTTCATTGATTATTTATTGGTCTTCACGCGTTCTGCTCCTCAAAATAGACTTGTGTAACATTGATTACAAATCAGTCAACATCTACTAATATAAATAAACATCTTGTTCGCGGATGTGCATTTTAGTAGGTCAATTTCACCGATATCTACAAAAAGCTCATCTCCAATTAAACATTGAGCACATTAGCATGTAAACAAATGTTCAAACTGACTTCTCTGGACTACGCTGCCAAACTTTCAACAGCATTCCTCACTGACAACTTCGTGCATCTCAACTTTACTCCCTTTACTCTGGGTAGACTCTAGATCAGGGGTGGCCAACCTTTTCAGCAGGCGGGCCAAATTTCAGAAATAATATTTCCTGCCTGGCCACGCACCTATTTTTTTTTTTTTTAAATTAAAGTAAACAAGCAAGCGTGCTACAGCTTCGACTACATCGTAGCTTCCCAGTAGGTGAGACCGTGGTCAAACGCTTGCCTGGTTTAATGTTTAAAATCAAACAAGAAATAGGTATATATTTTTCTTTGAAGAACATAAAACATAACTGAGAATCAAATATATTTATTAGAATTTAAATAGATCAACGGCTTTGAAGGTGGAACAGCAGAGTGTGTGACACACATGAGGCGTGTTCAGGACACGATAGTGAACATGGCTGGTCATCGTGGAAGAGATTGGGACCTCACCATGTAATATCCCAAAGACAGCAATGGTAATTCAACAACAAGAAAAAAGCGATGCAGGTAATTCTTGGCCCCCTGGAGATGAGTCTGTTGTAAATATTCACAGGGAAGAGACAACTCATTTAGTGAATAAGGAAGTGCAGAATGACGAATGCACCCCAAATTCTTTTGAAAGGGTGCATTCTGACAATACCTACCTGAAAAGTAGAAGGAAAAGTCTAAGAATTGGTACGTGGAACGTACGCACCCTATATCAAGCAGGGACGTTTGATAACCTTATTACCGAAGCAAAGAAAATGAATTTAGATATCTTAGGCGTATCTGAAACAAGATGGACAGATACAAGTTATATAAGATAGAAGATTACATATTCATTAACTCAGGAGGAGATCATCACGAGAGAGGAGTAGGAATTTTAGTAAAACGAAATTTAGAGAAAAATATTAGTGGATTCTGGATTCATAAAGATAGGATGATACTTCTCAAAATTAAGGCAAGACCGTTCAACATAGTAATTCTTCAGACATATGCTCCAACAACTGATTATAGTGATGAACAGCTAGAAGAATATTATGAAGACCTACAACAAACACCGAAAGTTGTAAAATCATCAGAGGTTCTAATTGCTATGGGAGACATGAACGCAAAAGTTGAAAAATAAAAATAAATATAAGCAGATATTAGGGCAATATGGTATGGGAAACAGAAACGACAGAGCAGACCGTGAAGAAAACAATCTTATTGTTTGCAACAGAATTTTCCAACATAACCCTAGGAAACTGTATACGTGGAAAATCCCTGGAGATAGAACAAGAACCCAAATTGACTGCATTATGATTAAAAATAGATTTACAAACAATGATAAAAATGCCAAACATACCCTGGTGCTGACATCAACTCTGACCATAATCGTGTAGTCTTAAAATTACAAATAAAACTTAAGAACCCAGGAATAAGGACATCGAAGACACCTCAAGTAGATATATCGGCATTGAAACAACCAGAAATATGTCAACTATACCTGGTTGAAGTAAAAATATAGATATGATGGGCTAATCATTGAAAGTATAGAACAATATCGACGTGAAAATCCAGAGGATAAAATTAATACAAAAATGAGAAAGTGTAACAACCAGTATTCAGATTGCAAATACCCCCGGGAAGGTTAACGCGGTCAACAAATGCCCGCAGAAGTCGGATGTGTCGGCCTAACGGCGCAAGAACGCAGCTCTGCTGTAAACAGGCACAACGCAATCACATCCGAAAAAAAAACTCCGGATGAACGAAGAAGAAGAAGAAGATTGCAAATACTACCTTGCCAGTGAAGATTAATAAGAAAAAACAATTATGGATAACCGATGAAATCTTGAGTAAAATGTTTCGAAGAAAGAAAGCAATGAACACTCAAGAGTATATATTAATAGATAGAGAAATACGTCACATGTGTAGAGTTGTCAAAGAAGAGTGGTTGCAGAAACATTGCAAAGAAATAGAGGATCTGGAAATAAACCACAACTCGAAAGCATTACATGAACGTTTAAAAAGATTTACAAAGAAGAAAAATAATATAACAGGAAACGGATGTATCAGAGGACAAAATGGAGAAATTATAATACACTGACATAATTTAAAAAATGGACAGAGTACACAGAAGATTTATTCTGGGTCAACAGGGTCAATAGACCAACATTGTATAATACTCAAATTGGACCAAAAATATTAAAGGTTGAAGTAGAAAAGACTATTAAAAAGATGAAAGAAGGAAAGGCTGCATGCAGGTCCTGACAAGATAACAACAGAGATGATACAGTCCTTATCCAGCTTTGGCATTGAAACTATCACCGAATTATGTAATGATATATATATATATATATATATATATATATATATATATATATATATATATATATATATATATATATATATATATATATATACTGGGTACATTCCCAAGGATTTGAAAACATCCATTTTCATCACGCTACCAAAGAAGCCAAGAGCTGTTGATTGTGAGGATTACAGAACTATTAGCTTAATGAGCCACATAACTAAGATACTACTCAAGGTCATACACGAAAGACTCGAACATAAAATAGACGAGGAAGTAGCTGAAGAACAATTTGGGTTCCGCAAAACCAGCGGCACCAGAGAAGCAATTATCTGTTTAAAGATGTTAATTGAAAAATATACAGAAGTTCGAAAAAGTATATATGTTTGTTTTATAGACTACAAGAAAGTTTTGATAGAGTACAACATGAACGACTAATTACGTGCCTTCAAGATATAGGAATAGACGGAAAGGACATCAGACTTATTAGTAACTTGTAGTGGGAACAAGTGGCGTCTATTAGATGTGATAATAACTATTCGTCGCCTATAGAGATAAAAAGAGGAGTACGGCAGGGATGTGTACTGTCCCCAAGCCTCTTCAACCTATACACAGAAAGAATTTTTAAACAAGCTGAAATGCCAGGACTTAACATCAATGGAAGAATCGTAAACAATCTTAGGTATGCTGACGATACCGTGTTACCAGCAGCAAGTGAGCAAGAGATACAAGACCTAGCGGAACAAGTAAACAAGCACAGTGCAGAATGTTGCTTAGATATTAACATCAAAAAAAAAAAACACCATGATAATTAGCAGTGACAAGGAAAGGTCATCAATGAACATCACAGTAAACGGGCAGATACTAGAACAAGTAACAAGTTTCTCCTATCTTGGATATAATACCAGATGGTGGCAGAAGTGAAATAGAAATCAAAAAGAGAATAGGAATGGCCAAAAATGCTTTCAATGGCATGACATCAGTAATCCAGAGAGATTAACAACGTATTAAAAATGAGAATTGTCAAATGCTTCGTATATTCAACGCTACTGTAAGGCGCGGAAGCCTGGTCATTGAACAAGCAACAAGAAAGTCGCATAGAAGCCCTGGAGATGTGGAGATACAGACGAATATGTCGTATTTCATGGAAACAAAAACAATCAAATGCAGAGGTTCTAGAAAAACTGGGAATGAAGAGAGAGTTGATGAAAGAAATAAAGAGAAGGCAAGTGAAATATTTCGGCTACGTTAAAAGACATGATACTCTAATGAAAACCATACTGGAGGGTAAGGTTGAGGGCAAGCGAGCAAGAGGTAGACAACGAAACAATTGGGAAGATAACATAAAGAGATGGAGGAACATCAGCCTGACAGAATGTACAGTCAAGGCGAGAGACAGACAGTGTTGGAGATCCATTGCAGCCAACCTTCATTGTGGAGACGGCACCTGATTGATTGATTAGACAATTTAAAAATATTTAAAAGCGAGACTTTGTTTTGCAGAACTAAGTGCATCAAAATTGTCTCGACTGATGTTGTCGCTACACGCAAACAGTTTTCCAAATGAACATCAGCAATTCGTGTTCTCACTTGCAATTTAATGTGCTTCATACGACTAAAAAGCTATTGACACGTATAAGTATTTCCAAATAGCGAAACCATCGACAGAGCATGTTTGTAAAATGCAGGATATTTATCCTTGTTCAAATACGTTTTATAGAACTCTTCCAAACCAACTTGATGGAATTTCTCCTTTAACTTTGTATCACAACACATTTCACAATGTTCCAATTGTAATCTTCCTGGTAACAAATTCATGTCTATCGCGAATGGCGTTGCAAATGCACAAAACAGCACATGATGTTTCTTTTTAAATCCTGAAATCGGTTTTCAAATTCGAGGTTTCTCCCCCGATGTGTCTCCACCTTGCCGTGGTGGGGGAGCTTGAGTGTCCCATCGACCCCATGTGCTTGCCGATGGGTGAAAACTACATATCGGACGGCTCGTGGGATAGGGACCAGACTAAGAGAGACACAACCTGCTGCCCTGCAGGTAAGACTGAGGATAGCAGTCAAAATCAGGCAAACGATCCCTAAATCTCAGTTCGGACACAACCTCTAAGGCTCCCATCCGAGGTGTATGGCTGAACGTCTCTAAGCCATAAACTCTCGGAAGTGAGAGCCTGGCCGACACAAACCTACATCACAATTGTGATGATGTGCTGAGAACGATACATGCTCGGCGCAGATTCGTTCGATTTCTCTTAGCTGGGGGATATGAGGTATCCCCGGATGAAAGGGGACTGGCCGTTACTCGCCCACAGACGCACGGAGGAAAGGTGCTGAGCCGGCAGCACATGTAGCCTACCTCGTGAGCGAGTACAAAAGGTGGAAAAACACCTCGGTCGCACGTCTCGCAGACGTCAGATAGTCTGTAACGACACTCATGGAGTGAGTGTAGTCAAAGGTGGAAAATTGTCTCGTTGACACGAAATGGAACGCCGGTCTTGCGAATCCATTACGTGGCAGCCCAAAGCGAAAGCTCGCTGTGTGGAAGCCGAAACAAGAGTCTCGAAACCCGAGGAAGGCTAACCTCATTAAAAAATGCCCGCTGAAGTCGGAAGTGTCGTCCTACGGGTGGCAAACTAAAAATTGACACTACGCAATTACGTCCGAGTGAAATGTCTCGTCCGAATGTCTCTCGTGCTAGGAACAGCTCTGACTACCTAGTTTCCGAATGCCGCTCTTGTTCGGAACAGCTCTGACTAGGTAGTTTTCCGAATGTCTGGCGTGCCTGGAATAGCTCTGACGGGCGCAACGACAAGCACATGTCCGAAAACTCGCTGAGTGGATACCGTCTGCAAACCTGTCTGGTTTGTGCGGGAATGGCCCGGGGCAAACGAAATGACAAATATATTGAAGTGAGGATCTAAAGCAGCCATGAGCAGGACGTGACGATTTCCCTCGGTGAGCCCAGATCCAGGGCGTTATGTGTCGGCCCTGCAACTATGGAAGCAACCTTGGATGGCGGAAAATGCTATGGACTGTCCCTGCCTTCCTTTGAGGGATGACCGTTGTCTTCGACCGTTCTAACTTGGCCAGCATGGTTGTAGATGGCACCACAAAAGTGAGAGTCTCCCAGGAATGCTACCTGGTCAAAAAAAGCACGCTAAAGTCGATGTGTTGGCCTACGGGTTTCGGCCCAAGGGCGCATAACAGACACACCGCAATCACATCTGAAAAAACACTCCGGATGAACGAAAAGAAGAAGAAGAAATTCGAGGTTTAATTCAGATATCAAAGAAGCGTATTTATCAGTCGCCTCCCGTGTGACGTCTGATTGCAATGGTAATGTAGGAAAGTGAGTAAAGTTTTTTTGTTCTCAATTGTTGTTCTCAAAGACCAAGTTTCATTTGAAATGCAGAAATATGATCATACATCTTATTAATTTATTTATGTTTCCCTTGTAGACGAGTATTAACGTCATTTAGGTGGCTAGTTTTATCTACCAGATGTGCAAAGTCGCAAACCCACTCTTTGTCTTCAAACTGTAGGATCTTTCTGACTTGCTTGGAAAGAATTATTGTATTTCTTGCTGCAAATCAAACACTCTTTTCAACATTTTGGCACGTGTCAGTCATCTTAATTCTGCATAAAATGTAACGTCATTATTATCTGAGTCCAAATACTTTAGAAATTCTTGAAACTGACGGTGATTCAACCCGTTCGACTTAATGAAGATCACTATTTTGACGACCGCTTTCATGACATGGTCCATTTTGAGGGACTTCGAACATAAATTCTCCTGATGAATAATGCAATGAAAATTTAGCATTGAAGTGTTACCGGATGGAGGCCTCATTTTCAACCAATTTTACTAAACATTAGGGTTCCCAACCATTGCTGGAGCACCATCCGTTGTTAAGCACGATAAGTTAAACTGTAACGAAAAGCGATTCAGTGTCGATGTAACTGCCTATAACAAACCTCGTGAATTAGTAGTGTCCTTAGTACTGGAAATTTCCCAGACAGGAGCGCCTCGAGTACTGATTTTGCATCTGTCAATAGCACCACAGGTTGTGTACCATTGCTGGTATTTAGTAATTTCTCTGTTGCTATCTTGATTGCCTCAATTTCAGCATCGTAGTTATGGCAGTACTTTCCTGTCGGTACTCTAGCTGTGTCCCTGGTATTATTTGGGTATTCTATGTACACTCCCGCTCCTCCATTTCAAACAGCATTTTGTGCTGACCCATCTGTGTAGACTCGGATCCAGAGGTCCTGTGGGTATTCTTCATCAAGGAAGCTGAGAGTGGCTGTTCTGCGCTGCACACTGTTCTGATCTTCCTTGTCAAATATTCCTCTCACTTTTGTCTGGATTTGTAATGATAGTCTATGCTCATCTTTCCATGGAGTTCGCTCTGGAATAGTTGTTAGGGGGATACCAACTGTGGGCAGATCGGTGGTTTCTCTGCAGAGTCGTTTGGCCTGGTGGATAAAACTACTTCTTTTCAACCGCCCCATAGCTAGGTTTTCAAATCTGTTCTTCATAGGGTGGCCTGACAAGCTGAGGAACTTTTCTGCTTGTATTAGCGTTTTCGTATCTCTGCGCTCACTCAGTGCTTGTGTCCTCCCCATCTTCTCCATTTCCACTATAGGGGTTGATCTCATCCCTCCTGTGGTGACTCTAAGTGCTTGATTTTGCACTTTGTCCAGCTCTTGTAGTGTGGTTTTTGCTGCCGAACACCACGCAGTTGACCCGTATTCCAGGTGTGCTCTGTTGATAAACTTTGCTAAGTATTTTCTCACTGGCTCCCCTTGTGGTTCCACTTAGCTTTCTCAGGATGGCTATTTTCCTTCTGGCTTTTGCTGCTGCTTTGTTGATGTGCTTTCTCCATGTCAGCCTGCCATCAAATGTTACTCCAAGGTATGTTGGTTCTTTATCTTCTCGTAGGGGTGTTCCATTTATCTGGATGGTCCCTGCCTTTTGTTTTGGAGAGAGGGTAAATAGGGTGGTGCTGCACTTGTCAGTGTTTATGCTGACACACCATCTATTTGCCCATGCAACAAATGTATCTACAGCTCTTTGTAGTAATCTGGTGGCCACTGATGCATGTTCATTTGTGCTCCATAGAACCAGGTCATCGGCATACATTGCGGCTTTAATTCCATGCGGTAGATTAGCAACGAGATCATTGATGAAGATTAGAAAGAGTGTGGGGGACAATACTCCGCCCTGGGGAACTCCGTGACGCAGTAGTACTTTCTTGCTCTTTAGTCCGTCTATCTGTACTCGGGCTCTTCTGTTGTGCAAGTATGCTTTCACCCATTTGTACATTCTTCCATTGACTTTGCAGTTTCTCAGTTTATTCATCAGACCTTCTTTCCAGACTTTGTCAAAGGCTTTCTTCAAATCTATCCATGCCGCAAGCACCAGCTTCTTCTCTTGGAATGCATCCTCAATTTCTTGAGAGAGGTAGGTTGTCTGATCTTCCGTAGAGTAGCACTGCCTAAAGCCAGCCTGCTGTGGCACAAGGATGTTTTTACTTTCAATGTACCACTGCAGTCTGTGATTGATGATGCGCTCCAGTGTTTTGCAGAGACAGCTGGTGAGGCTAATTGGTCTGTAGCTAGAGGCAATGGAACTATCTTTCCCTGATTTTAGGAGGGGTATCATGATTGCTTCTCTCCAGGCTTTTGGGACACTGCCTAAGGTCCAACTGTTATTGAAGATCTGCAACAGCTTTGCTTTGGCCTCTGTTCCTAGGTTCCTGATCATTTCATTGGAGATACCATCAGCTCCTGGTGACTTTCTCATTTTCAGTTTTGATATGGCTAGCTCCAGTTCGCTGATTGTGATGGGTGCCTCCAGAACCTCATGTACTATTTCCTTCTGTCCTGTATGTTGCCGTTTCTCTTGAATCTCTTGTTGTTTCTCTGGACTGATTTTGATATTGCTTATCTTGTGCGAATGAGTCCGCAAAATGGTCAGCTGCTTGCTTTCTTGTTAAGATGTTTCCATCTTTATGTAGTGCAATTTTTGAGTTTCTCCCTGTGCCCTCATCGTTAAGTTGTTTTATTAGCTTCCACAATTTCCTTGTGTCTCTTTCAAAGTTCAGAGACTCTGTTTTTTCCTGCCAGCTTTTCCGTCTAGCCTGCAGCTTGGCCCTTTGAAATTTGGCTTTTGCATGCTGGAATTTATTGTGGTGCTCTTGGCTGGGTGTGGCCTCTGCTTGCTTTCTACATACTTCCACATCATTATGCAACTGTTCCAGTTCATTACTCCAGTAGGGTTTATATTGTTTACGGGCTCCTCTTGGTACTGTTTCTCGCGCTGCCTGTAGTATGCATTTCCCAAACTCTTCAACTACTTTATTTATGTCTTTCTCAGTGTTCAGGTTTCTAACCAGTATGCTGGTGCGATGCTTGTACACTGCCCAGTCTGCTTTCTTGTAGTTCCACCTCGAGAGGGTGCTGCTTTCACTTACAAGCTCATTTTCTACAGTTAGAAAGACTGGTCGATGGTCACTGCCACCTAGTTGTTTCCCAACAATTCGTGTAATGTTCCACTCCAGGTCTGGTGAATGAAAAGCCAGGTCAGGTGTAGTTGTAGAGTGCCATGATCTCGAGTAGAAAGTATGTGGGTCGGACGGCTTGTTAACCAAGATGAATCTATTCTCATCCTGCCAGTCTTCCAGTCTCTCTCCTCTCTGGTCCATGTGATCATAGCCCCAACTCTGCGAGTGGCTGTTGAAATCGCCGCACACAATCATTTTTTCTGTTAATGGTAGTGTGTACAGTGCCTGTGGACGGTCACTTGGACAGTAGTAATTGATCAGATGTAGGTCTGTATAGCCTGTTTTAAGTTTAAGTGTCTGATACTCAGCCCCTTCCATATAGACTTCGATTTGGGAAGCAGTGATGTTATTTTTTACAAGGGTAAGTATCCCACCTTTTCGCCTGTCCTTTCGGTCAGATCGGTAACACTGGTAGCCTCTGATTTTGAAGGCTATATTTTCGTTGAGGTGAGTTTCTTGCAAGCAACATATGCTTACTTTTTCTTTGTCCAGGATGTTTTCTAATTCTACTTTTTTGTTGCTGACTCCCTCCGCATTCCAGTGCATTATTTTAAGTCTTAGTTTAGTATGGCCAGCTGTTCTATTCTCATGTCCCCTGGCTCCACAGGACATCTGAGAAGGACCTCCAGTAGTTGGGGTTGGACCCTTTCGAGACATAGGGCCCGGCACTGCACCTGCCTGGGGGTCCAAAGCAGGGCGAGCACCATAACGTTTAGCAGCAGTCGACATATTCCATTTTGCGTAATTGCGTGGCATCCTGATTTCTGTGGTGCGCCTCCTGGCTGGTTGCCTCCGTCTTCAGCACCTTTCCTTTGCTAGAGCAGACTGTGGTCTCACTCGAGTTTAGATGTGTACACACGCACACACGTGTCTGCACATGCATGTATGTGTATACACATCTAGAGCACACTTGTTATTTTCCGGCGCCAGATACTCGCCGACGCCCCTTCTCCTGTTAGTTAAAACAGTTCCGCCACGTGAAGGCCAGGAGTTGGACTTTTGCTGCAGAGGTTATGTATTCACGAGCCATTGGGGTATTTAAGCAATGTTGGGCGCTCACACCAACACTGCGCCCCGGCTACATACAGCAATTTGGAACCTATTGAGTTTATCTTTCACTGTTGTCTCTCTAGGCCAGAAGGTATGCCTGGGTATGTTGTAGTCTGGGCAGTCTTGGAGTATGTGCTCTGCTGTCTGCGACGCCAAACCACATGCGCACATGGCTGAGTCCCCAATCTTGAATTAAGTATACACGTGGTTGCGTAATCTATTGTGTCCTGTTCTGAGGCGCAGAATAATGACTTGTTATGGTCTGTCCATAACGTAGTAGTCGTCTCCAGCAGGTTGTGGTGGCCTTCTGACTGATTTAATCATTCTTTTATTTTCGCGGTATGAAATGGGCACATCAGGCTGTTCTTCTTTTGCTCCTTCCTTAGCCAATCGATCAGCTCTGTCGTTTGCGGGTACTCCTGAGTGGGATGGTATCCACTGTATGGTGACCTAATGCTGACTGCTAAGTTCAAAAAGTAGTGTCCTTAGTACTGGCAATTTCACAGACAGGAGTGCCTCGAATACTGATTTTGCATCTGTCAACAGCACCACAGGCTGTGTACCATGGTTGGTATTTAGTAATTTCTCTGTTGCTATCTTGATTGCCTCAATTTCAGCATCATAGTTATGGCAGTACTTTCCTGTTGGAATTCTGGCCGTGTCTCTAGTATTATTTGGGTATTCTATGTACACTCCCGCTCCTAAATTTCGAACAGCATTTTGTGCTGACCCATATGTGTAGACTCGGATCCAGAGGTCATGTGGGTATTCGTCATCAAGGACGCTGTTCTGTGCTGTACACTGTTCTGTTCTTCCTTGTTTAAAATAAAGTTCAATAAAGCTCAATTCAGTTCAATTCTTCGCACTTTAGTCTAGATTTTTAGAGATAATCTTTGTTCATCTGTCCACGGAGTACGCTCTGGAATAGTTGTCAGGGGGATACCAACTGTGGTAAGATCGGTGGTTTCTCTGCAGAGTCGTTTCGCCTTTTGGATAAAACTACTTCTTTTCAACCGCCTCATAGCTAAGTTTTCAAATCGATTCTTCATAGTGTGGCCTGGCAAGCTGAGGAACGTTTCGCTTGTATTAGTGTTTTCGTATCTCTGCGCTCACTTAGTGCGAAGTTTGTGCTTTGTGCGACGCTTTCGGCAGACCGCCATGCGGAAAGAGACCGAGCCATGTGGGATTAAACCCTGTGCAATGAAGTCGATATTCTCGACCTTTAAGACTTTATTATTTGTTTTTTACACTCCACCCCTTCACCTCCTTGCAGAAGCTGTCCGGGCAGAGAGTGCGCGCTTTCACTGCGCACGTCACGAACTGTTGTAATCGTTTTCTTCCCCCTGTTCACGAGAAGAAAGAAAACTAAATTTGTCAGTTCTGAGTACATCAACATTCGAACCAGGTTTAAAACCAGCTGAAAGCTTCGTACAAAAACAACAATGACAGAAACAGGCAATTTCAACCCAGTGCGTGAATGTTTATTGTAAACTTTAGACACCGAATGTCTCCTGTAAATTCTCCTTGTTAGCATCCAGTCTCCTGCCCAATGGGGAAGGAGTAACGGACGCAGTTCGTAATCCCGCATACCTGCGTTCGAAACACAACTGCGGGCGATTTGGCAGCAGACCACCTTGCGTGTTTTTTTTTTAAATGGTATGAGTGCCGGTCATTCAGAAAGCAATGGCAAACTACTGAACGTAAACTTACAAAGAGATCACAACAGCAAAAAAATAAATGCTGGTGTTGACTGCAACGTCCTGTAAAGGATATGCAACTTGTAAAGAAGCATCCAGTCAGTTCAAGTGTAAACCACAGACTTACTGACTTTGCTTCTTTCCGAAATTCTTTCCTGCCATTAATCTACTTTATTGCTCAATCTGTGTATAGAGCGTGTGCAGTCGTATCCACTTGCGGGTGTATATAGTTATATGGTGCTTATACATGTGCGTGTATGTGTATGGTCCTCTTTCGGGGATTGGTTGAGGTGTATCGTTGTTTGGTTCTGTGTGTCTCACAGTGCAGAATTATGTATCAATATCAAACGTATAACGACCTGAATGCCAAACATTACTCCCTTGCAACTAAGTTGACTGTCGACACACCAGCAATGTCAAGTACCTGCGGAAGATTAATTCATCTCTATATTCCTCTTACCACTTAATGGGGTTGCTATCGTAATTTTCCCAATTCTTTGCACATCACATGTCAGTACATTGTACAAGCTTGGTAACTTATGGAACATCTCAACTTGTCGCAAGATGCAATATGCATATCCTGTCAAATCAACCTTTTCTTAGACAACTGTCTGTTGAGTTTAATTAAGTTGAGTTCAGTTAAGAATTGACATCACTGCACTCAGGACATTCTCATTCTCGCTCCGTCTCCTCGTTCAACAGCCAGCGAAGAGTCACACTACTAGTTGTTTCCACCTACAACCGCCTTTACTTCCTGTAATATTCTATTCTACTTTCAAATAACCTCTTAGTAAGGACCTCAATATCCCCCTCGTGCGAAACATCACACAATTCACCTGTACAAAAGAAAAACATTTCGCAGAAATCAGAAGGATAAACACACATACACACACACACACACACACACGCGCGCGCACGCACGCACGCACACACACACACACACACACACAATTGTTAAATACAAAGGTTTGTGGAGGACATCTTCACCCCCTTCAGTTTCATGGGTAAATTAATTATTAAATTGTAACAACCATTGCAACATACGCCTGTGAGACCTGGGCATTTACTAAACAAGCTGAACAGCGCATAAATGCTTTGAATATAAATGTTATAGACGAATTCTAAAAATATCTTGGGTAAAGAAAATAACAAATACATCCACACATCAAGAGCTGAATATTGAAGAAGGTTGGCTATTAAAGACGATAAAACAAAGAAAATGTAAATATTTTGGTCACTTGAAACGTCACGAAAGTTTGGAGAGAACAATAATGGAGGGGTATATGCCTGGGAAGAGAGGAAGAGGGAGGCCAAAGAGAAGATGGGTGCAGGATGCTGCAGATGATCTCCAGATGGGTATATCGAACACGGGACATCTTGCATATGATCGAACAGTTTCAAGTAAGGTTGTTATGGGAGTGAGGTTCTGCAAAGGGCATGCTACTGAATGACCAAACAACTAATTTACACACAGCGAATTGACAAAAAGGGTCACTCTCAGGTTTGGTAGGGGTCATTTTCCCCTCGTCCGCACACTACCGAACCAATAACAGATCGCCCAGCTACCGTCTGGGGAAAAAAACTCTCCAAGGTTTATTGTTTAATATTGTACTACACTTCACACAAGGTCAAAATGTGTGTCAGGTCTTAGTCAGATATGACTGAGCTACCGTATAACAGTAGATGGTACTGCCTGCTTTCTGTTAGCGCCGAAGTTTGGGCGGCGCTTACCAAACCCGACACCCCACATTGTGCTAACGGCTTCGGGCGGAAGAGCGCAATTGGGAGGGTACAAGCCTTACACTGGTGCCAGGAAATGCAACCTAAAGACAACATGTCATGGCAAGGCAGACCAGGTCCTAAGCCTTGGTTGGCGGCTGGTCTAGGATCGAAGCTCTGAAAAGCGGACAGTTAGAGTATTGCTTTGCTGATCCGGCAGCTTCTGCAGCTTGTCTTGTTCCAGATGTAGAGATTTTACCTTTCCTCTGGGGTGAACTAGGCAGGCCGAGAGAGGGATAATGCTGCATGGGCAACACATGATCTCTATATTCTAGCCCTGGCTTTGTGCTATGGAGAGGCAATAACTCCATCCCTGGTCTTAACCGGTCTCGGAATCAAAGCGAGAGGCAACTGGTACGGGTTATAAGTCCTTGTCATTTGGCGTAGACATGGGGCGCCACGCGTTGCCTCTGACGGTGGGAGACACCTACAGGTGTCACTGATCAGCTACCGCCCGCCTCAAGCTGGGCATCCCCCGGCCAATTGGGTGCTGATCCGCCACAGCCTGCCTGCTTCAATGGGTGCTTGGGGCTGGGACAAAATATGAATCACAGGCTGTAAAACCAATGCACCAGGTACTAATAAAAAGAAAAATAGAAACCTCAAGCTATGTGTCCAAGATCTTCCACTGACTTGACCAATATTGACGATGTGAGAAAAACGGCTGTGATTGATGCCGAACTCAATCGTCTTAACATTAATATTGCTGGCCTGCAGGAGACTCGCCTCGCTGAGGAAGGGTCACTCAGGGAAAACAATTACACCATTTTTTGGAAGGGTAGAGGGCAGGCAGAAAAAAGGCAACACGGTGTGAGCTTTGCAGTGAAGAATTCGCTACTGGGAATGATTGAAATTCCAGCAGGAGGAAATGAAAGACTTATCCCTGCGCTTGGCAACCTCTTGTGGTTTTGCCACCATTATTACTGCATATGCACCGACACTCGATTCCTCTGATGATGTGAAGGATTCGTTCTATGAGGAGTTAGACTCCGTGATCAAGGCTGTTCCAAAATCTGACTACATTTATATGCTCGGTGATTTCAATGCTCGTGTGGGCAAGGACTCGAGATCATGGCCAGTGCGCCTTGGAAAATACAACATCGGTCGCATGAATGAAAATGGGCAAAGGCTGCTGGAGCATTGCACCAGAAATGACCTATGTATTACAAACTCCTTTTTTTTTTTTAAAGAGCTGCATAAGATCACATGGAAACATCCAAGATCTAGCCATTGGCACCAGCTGGATTTCAACATCACACGTAGACAACATCTGAACCATATATCATTGACTCGAAGTTACCACAGTGCTGACTGCGATACGGATCATTCTTTGGTTGTTGCAAGGGATAGACTGAGACCAAAGAGAATCTACACAGCTAAACACAAATCTAGCCCCAGAATTAATATTATTAACACTCACGATCCTGAAAAGTGCTTTTAGTTTCAACAGCAACTTGAAGACGCTTTCACTGATACACCAGAAAATTGTACAGTAAATGAAAAGTGGGGTCAACGAAACTCTTTATAAAACTGCCATAGTGGTTTACGGCACTGTGGATCATAAGAGGCAGGACTGGTTTGCGGCAAACAGCGAGACTCTGCAGCCCTTGATTGATAAGAAGAAGAAAGCTCTCTTAAGAAACAAGGAAAGACCAACGCGTAACACTCTGAGTGAGCTAAGGCAAGCTAGGAAGGATGTGCAAAAGGCTGCCAGGCAGTGTGCAAATGATTATTGGATCAAGTTATGTGAGTCCATTCAAATCGCAAGTGATAAGGGAGACATAAGAAGCATGTATGAAGGAATAAAGAAAGCCTGTGGTCCAGTGATCAAAAGAAGTGCACCATTAAAAACCTTGACTGGAGAAGTCATCACTGATAAGAAACAGCAGATGGACAGATGGGTAGAGCACTATTTGGAGCTTTACTCAAGTGAGACCAAACTAGTGGATGATGCCCTCTACCAACTCTTGACCACCTGGACACACTTCCCACCATAACAGACGTTAAGTGTGCTATAAATGAACTTGATGAACTCTCTCTCTCTCTCTCTCTCTCTCTCTCTCTCTCTCTCTCTCTCTCTCTCTCTCTCTCTCTCTCTCTCTCTCTCTCTCTCTCTACAGATCCACCAGCTAATAGAGCTATGCTGGCGTGAAGGACAAGTCCCACAGGATTTCAAAGATCCAAGCATCATAACACTGTGCAAGAACAAGAGTGATCGGAGCGACTGCAACAACTATAGGGGTATCTCACTTCTGTGTATTGTTGGAAAAGTATTTGCCAGAATTGTTCTGCGAAGACTTCAAGTCCTAGGTGATCAAGTCTACCCCGAATCACAGTACTGCTTTCGACATAACCGTTCTACCATTGATATGATATTCTCATTGCGACAAATGCAAGAAAAATACCGTGAACAGAATCAACCACTGTTTATTGCCTTCATCGACCTCACAAAGACATTTGATTTGTTCAGTCGTGAGGGTCTGTTCAAGGCACTAAAGAAGATTGGCTGCCCACCAACTCTTCTGTCCATTGTGGAATCGTTTCACACAGGCATGAAGGGTATAATCAAGTTTGATGGTGCAACTTCTGAAGAGTTTGAAATCAAGAGTGGAGTTAAGCAAGGTTGTGTACTATCCCCCACCCTTTTTGGGATATACTTTTCACTTCTACTGAAATATGTCTTTCGTAATCAGGATGATGGTATATACATTCACTCACGCTCAGATGGCGGCCTTTACAATGTTCAAAGATTGAAGGCCAAGACCAAAATTAGGAGGGTACTGATCAGAGAGTTGCTTCTTGCAGATAATGCTGCAGTTACGACCCACTCTGAGGAAGAATTACAATGTCTACTATATGCATTCTCCAATGCTTGTTCTGAATTTGGTTTAACAATTAGCAAAAAGAAGACACAGATTATGTCACAAGGTGCACATGGGGTACCATTAATCTTTATTGACGACGCCGAACTAGAGATGGTAGACCATTTTACATATCTAGGATCAGTGGTAAATAGCAAATTATCCCTAGATCAGGAAATCAACATCCGGATTGGTAAGGCAGCAACAACAATGAACATGTTAAGAAAAAGAGTCTGGGAGAACAGGAAGCTTACTGTCAAAACAAAAGTCCTTGTCTATCAAGCCTGTGTCCTTAGTACTCTTCTTTATGGCAGTGAAGCCTGGACAATTTACTAACACCAAGAGAAACGTTTACACAGCTTTCATATGCGGTGTCTGCGAAGAATTCTTAGTATTAAGTGGCAAGAAAAAATCACAAATACTGAAGTATTGGTAAGATCAGGTTGTGTGACGGTTTATTCCATGCTCAGTCTTCGTAGACTTAGATGGATATTACATCTTAGGAGGATGGATGATGGTAGAATATCAAAGGACATCTTTTTTGGTGACTTACAGATGGGTAAAAGATCGCAGGGTCAGCCTCTACTGCGATACAAAGATGTGTGTAAGCGGGACATGATTGACACGGGTATTAATAATGCACATTGGGAGCAAGTCGCTGCTGAATGTGCTGCATGGAGGGCAAACATCAGAGATGGGATAAAGACAAAGGAGAAAATTATTGCAGATAAGTCACACACCGAGCGTGTGAGACGTAAGATGGTGCATGATGGTGGAAATGACCACGTGTTCACATGCACCCACTGTGAACGGACATTTACAGCGTGAATTGGCCTTATTAGTCACATTCGCTACCGCTATAGGTAAAAGTTATTATGCCTTTTTGAAGAACTATCGTCTGTCAAGACGGCAAGGTGACAATGAATTAATGACACTTCACACAAGGTCAAATCCACGTTTCCTATCTTTTCAGCCAATTTCTGTATTATATTTTTCGAACTCTCCTAGTTCACATACAACACAAGTTCGTGTTACTTGCTTGCTTGTGTTCGCTGGCTGTGAACTCCAACGTGAAGTCATGTATGTCGGATGAAGACATCCTGTTGTCCACCATCAATGTGATGTCATTCCGGACCTGAGGTTTGCGTGAGTATCCGTTGTCCCATGTCTGGCTTATTGGTGTGCAGACTGGTGGTTCCTCGCCGTGCAGGCAGACACTCTCCAGCTTCGGAAGAATCAGCGATCCTACTACGTAAGCCAGGACCCCGAAGGGACCTGTTGCCCAGGACGCACAACTAGGACGCGTTAGTAGATCTTGGCCAGTACAGAACCTGGCCTTGGTGCCTTAGAAACACCTCTGCGTCCCACAAGTACATGTTCAAACAACGAGTTATTTCTCCTTTTTCCTACCCAACAAACACCAATTCAGACACTACGTCCCAATTTAAAAAAAAAACAAAAAAAACATTTTTTGTAAAAATTGTAAACACACACGATGATGGTCGTGAATTTACTGTACATCACTTCATGCGCTCTGGGTACTGGGTAGAAGTTTTTCGACAATGAAATACCTAAATCCCGTGGAGAAAATATTTACCACCTAGACCGCAATGTCTGTGTTGTGTTGAATCTTGGCCTGGTTAGACCTTAATGTGACTCTGCGCACATGATCATGTCGAGGACAGCCACGGTAGCATAGTGGCAAGATGCTTACCTGCCTGCCTCAATGTTTTGGGTTCGACTCTGTATTGGGATGGATTGTAACAACTGACTAGTCTTCCAGCTTGATACTACACAAATCACACACAAAGTGCCGACTAATCTATAACACTATGTACCCAATGTGCCTTAAGATGCGAAAAACGGTCCTTTACTTACAGGCCGCTGGTTTCTCAACTTGTAAAGGACAGCTTTGCAACAGTCCATGAGAAGATGGTACTTTGGTATTGGAACAGGATAAAATTCACCAACCTCACTTCTATAGATGGTACTTTGGTATTGGGGCAGGAGACAATTCACCAACCTCAATTCTATAGATTCTGCTTTGGTATTGGAACAGGATACAATTCACCAACCTCACTTCTATAGATGGTACTTTGGTATTGGAACAGGATAAAATTCACCAACCTCAATTCTATAGATGGTACTTTGGTATTGGAACAGGATAAAATTCACCAACCTCAATTCTATAGATGGTACTTTGGTATTGGAACAGGATAAAATTCACCAACCTCACTTCTATAGATGGTACTTTGGTATTGGAACAGGATAAAATTCACCAACCTCAATTCTATAGATGGTACTTTGGTATTGGAACAGGATAAAATTCACCAACCTCAATTCTATAGATGGTACTTTGGTATTGGAACAGGATAAAATTCACCAACCTCAATTCTATAGATGGTACTTTGGTATTGGGACAGGAGACAATTCACCAACCTCACTTCTATAGATGGTACTTTGGTATTGGAACAGGATAAAATTCACCAACCTCAATTCTATAGATGGTACTTTGGTATTGGGACAGGAGACAATTCACCAACCTCACTTCTATAGATGGTACTTTGGTATTGGAACAGGATAAAATTCACCAACCTCAATTCTATAGATGGTACTTTGGTATTGGGACAGGAGACAATTCACCAACCTCACTTCGCTGTGTTTCGAACGCGGGTTAAGGGATTACGGACCGCGTTCGCCACGAAGACCGGCTGAGTATTAGTGCGACAGTTAAAATCTCAGTCTCACCAACCTCACTTCTATAGATAGCATCCATACCATTTCGCAATAGAAAAACAGCGCAACGCGGTCTGCTGCCAAATCGCGCGCAGCTGTGTTTCGAACGCGGGTATAAGGGATTACGGACCGCGTTCGCCACGAAGACCGGCTGAGTATTAGTGCGACAGTTAAAATCTCAGTCTCACCAACCTCACTTCTATAGATAGCATCCATACCATTTCGCAATAGAAAAACAGCGCAACGCGGTCTGCTGCCAAATCGCGCGCAGCTGTGTTTCGAACGCGGGTATAAGGGATTACGGACCGCGTTCGCCACGAAGACCGGCTGAGTATTAGTGCGACAGTTAAAATCTCAGTCTTCCCGAGTATGACTATCCAACAAACCAGCCAGCCGACCAGCACCACTTCATGTAGTATGCACTGTATAAGGGCATTTTCAATCATTAATATCCCATTGATTTCCGTATAGTTTGGTGTGACATATGATTAGAAAATATTACCTAACTCTAGCCCAAGCCATATGCCATATGTGACTGGATATCCTTCATGCGTACCAGGTCAACATGATATGATTTGTGATTGGTTATTGATTGATTGATTGATTGATTGATTGATTTAGGAACCGACATCACAGCATTCGGGGCATTCCCATAAGCGCTCCGTACCCATCCTCAGCAGCCAGCGAAGAGTTCCAACTCTAATAGTACCAGTAGCAATCTGATTATATGTCCGTCTCGCCTTTCCTCTGAGCGTTGATCGTCGGCCAGATCCCCTCGTCACATAAATACCTTTGGATTTCATTCTTTTTTTTTTATGTTCTCAAGATTTCGGCGGTGGCGCAGAGGCTGGCACTCACCTGCCCAGTGGTCACGTAATCAAATGACCACCGAGGCAAAGTGTTTAATTGGCGTGTACCCTTGTGTCGACCCATCCAAACCGGGCATGTACCTCATCCCCTTTCGAGTGTCGATTTGTGTATATACATATATGCTAGCATAATATACCCGAGTCGTCTCAATACGTATAATAATTATTGTGTAAGAGTTTTCAGAACGTAATACGTTTGTGTAGAAGCTAACTGGGGCAACCTGCCTATCTCACGGGTTGCCATTCATAAGGGCAGTGAAGTGACCGCTATATTGTCATATTCGACTGAACATCAGAACAGTTCCCGCTTCGCACGGGTCTGATACACGACTGACTTGGCTCACTGACTTTACACGGTTCTGATACACGACTGGCCTCGCTCACTGACTTTACACGGGCATCATACACGACTAGTCTCGCTCAGAGACATCTACGTCTCCGGTCCGTGCAGGCCAGGCCGTTGGAGGTCTTGTGTTGTAGGTAAATATTTGTCTCATTTGATGTAGACCTCTGTCTGGAGTCCCTACCTCCCAACCCTGGTGTCACATAACAGTTGGGCTCGGATACTTACGGTCTAAAATTCCTCAAACAGAAAGTAGACACAGAGTGGGAGTAGAGCAACGTTGTCAAATCTTGTCAGCCCAGGCAAGTTACAACACCAGGTAAGATAACATATTGTAACACACGTGGGTAGGCGTTTATTATATGTGAAACTTAGACTACAGTTTACAGTTTACTGTCCGGTCATTGTCGCTGCATCTCGTCGGGTGTGTTCTCCATATAATATGAAGTGAATAAATGAATTATACTTTGGATAAAATACTTAAAACGATTGGTCATTGATATTGTTCGAATGTGGGGTATGTATCCCAAAGGTAATCACAAATTAAAATAATCTTCGTGTGTGCACAAAATTGTTTGGAATCGCCCAATTGCTAGAGATTAGGTTTTAACTGAGACATTGTTTCTAGCTCACCGAACACAACAGAAAATGATTTTTCTTTAACTTAATGGCCGTAAATTAGCATGTTAAAGATGGCCGAGATATTTTTATTTTAACCTGTTTACAGCACTTCCGAAGTCGCTCTGTTCCATGCGCAATGGTATATGTTCCGCTACTGAATTTTCTAAAGGTTGTTCTGTTCTGCCTATGTAAGTTGCTTGACACTCACACTGAAATTATGTTGATATGGTGCACGGAGACAATGTTTCTTCTACAGATGGGGTAGGTTTTTAATCTGATCATTGGTTCAGCAGCAAAGGATATTTGGTTTACTGCTGTTTTATGTCGATCTTGTATTCTTTTTATTTCGTCCCCTCGAAAGGCTAGCTGAAGAAATTTAAAAACACAATCCCAACATTCGAACAATATCAGTGATTATTATTTTATTTCAAGTACTTCAGCCAAATTATTATTCGTGCATGACCATGCATGTAAAATTTGATCTTTTTCTATTATGATTTTGCCATCTTTGGTTTTTAGGCAACCGGTTGATGTCTGTGCGTATTTGTTAGCGATGTCATTAATTCTTGTGTGCATTAACTTGGTATTCCGGCTGTTGTGTTGGTTTTCAATTTCCTTGCAATTTTCATCAAGCGATGTTTATTTTGCCTCTTTGCTTAACTTTCTAGTTTTCCTGTGAATTTCTTCATATTTTTCCTTGTTATCTGATTGATTGATTGATTTAGGAATCGACGTCACAGCATTCGGGGCATTCCCATAAGCGCTCCGTCCCCATCCTCAGCAGCCAGCGAAGAGTTCCAACACAAATAGCACCAGTAGCAATCTGATAATGTGTCCGTCTCGCCTTTCCTCTGAGCGTTGAGCGTCGGCCAGATCCCCTCGTCACTCCTCGCTGTCTCATTCTTGCCCGACCATGGTAAATCATTTGCTCCTCCGATGTGTACACGTGCTCCCACAAGGCCGCAACCACGTCTGCCTTGTCATGCATCAATACTCCACCAAGTTCTGCAGAGCCAGCCAATCTGTCCGCCTGTTCATTTCCCAGCACACCGGCATGCTCCGGAGAAAAGATCCAGGCGATGCTTGTCACCCGTGACCTCCGAAGCGAAGCAAGCCACTCCGCACGAAGTGTACCCGTGCACACCCTCGTCATCATGCTTTCTGAGTCAGTTACAATCACGATGTGTGTGTGTGTCGCATTCTCCATCCAGCGGAGAGCCGCAGTGACTGCCTCCACCTCCATTCTTAAGCTTAAGTTGTGGTATTATATGCCAGGCTCTCCTGCCCCAAACATCGACCATTAGCTTTGGCTATACAACCCCAGCCACTTCTCTCACCTCTTGACACTGAACCATCTGTGTAGATAATCACATCACCCGAGTGAGCATTGTCCTGAATTAATTGCTGGATTTCCACTTCCGTGGCACCTGCTGGCCACTTCCTGCACTCCCGGCTCAATGTGATTATAACTCTGCACAAGTCTGACTGCCCCGCTGACACTCTTCCTTTCCTCGCCTAATGTTCTCCAAGATGCACACCTGTCTGATCGTATCCTCCGCCTGAGCCATCCATGATTTCCCTCTTATCAGTCGCTGACCCTTAACTGCGTCCAGCGCCTCATGCAGTGGGTGATCTGTGTCTGCAGCTACTCTGAGGTATGCCTTCACCTGCATCACCTTGAGCCTACCAGCAACAGTCGGCAGACCAAGGATGTAACGCATAAACACTACTTGGGTGTCTCTGGTGCATCCCAGAATAACCCGCATAGCTTCGTTCTGTGTGCGCCCAAACTTCACCAGCTGACTCTCTGAGACAGTGAGCAGACCTAATCCATAATCAATTATGAGAGGATCAAGTGCTGGTTTAGTGTGAAAAGCATTCTCTGCTCTGTGTCCATTGCAGCCATAGTTTTAAGTGCACTGAGTCCCTTTTGAGATCTTGTCACAACCGTCTCCACATGGTCCTTGAAGGATAGACTCCTGTCAAATGTGATCCCCAGATACTTCAGTTTGTTCTCTCTGCTGACATTTCTACCATCAATCGCGAGGCTTGGGACATCAGCTCTCACAATCCTGTTGTCCAGAGAGCACCACAAAACAGTCGCCTTTTCCGGGTGGATGACAGCACTCATTTCTGTGCACCAGTCAATCACTTTATCCACTGTCACCTGTAACTCCTGGGCTGTTTGCTCCCTATCTCTCCCCTGCTTAAATGCAAGAATATCATCTGCAAATTTTAGTATTCTTCCAACCCCTGGTGCTTCTAGGTTTGCCATCTTGCTCATATACACGTTAAAGAGCACCGGTGAGACTGCAGATCCCTGTGGCAGTCCCGGGGTTAAAATATGTGGCTTTGAGGTAAATACACCCAGACGGAGAGCAACCCAACGAGAATGCAAGACGACTGCTATCCAGTTCACCAACCAGGGATTGACCCCCTTCTCCATCAGTGCGGTCATCAAAGTATCATATCGAACTCTATTGTACTCATCCTCGAGATCAAGCGCTGCCTCCATCGTTTCCTGTCTACTCTGTAACCCCTCATAAACGTCAAAGGCAAAAGTGGCTGCATTTGACCAGGTATCTTTTCCTGGCCTGTAGGCCCCCCCCCCCCCCCCTTTTCCAACCAGGCCTCTTGGAAGAAGCTTCCCACTTTCCAAAAGCTATTGCAGCTTGACAGCGACTATCTTCTCTAGAACCTTCCTAAATGTATTTTCAAGGGTGATGATTCTAAAGCCGTTAAGCTTTGAATGATCCTTGAATAGTTTTGGGAGAGGGATGAAATAGCTGTGCACCCAATCCTGCGGTACTGATGCTGTCCTAATGCACTGGTTAAAGCAGTCGGTCATCTCCTCCAGATCTGCATCGCTCAAAACCTTCATGTGGCCATACCTGACCCCATCGGGCCCTGGTGCCGTGTCTTTTGCCTTTTTCAAAATGTGTTTAACATCTTCCACCCGTATGATGTCTTCATAATGCATATTCTTCGTGGTGCCAGATAACTCCTCTCTAACTGCATCCTTGGTGTTCGCATCATTATGATTGGTCTGCTGTAAAATATCTCTGGAGAAACGCCTTCCCTTTCTCTTTGTCTGTTGTCACGCGCACACCATCATCTCTATAAATTGTTCCCACTGTCATAGGCCGATCTTTTCTCTGCATTTGCCTGTGCAGTTTCCAGAATTTTCGCAGTGTTTTATCACCTCCAATTTCCTTTATGAAACATTCCCATTGTGCCTTTTTGGCCTCTGCAGCACAGCGCTTGAAAACCTCCACCTTGTCTTTCTTGACATTTTCCGCTGTGTCCACTTCCTCTCGTGAGCTTCTAGGTGTCTGTCGCACTTTCTTTAGCTGCTTCACTGCAGCTCTCTTTGCTTTCCAAGCATGGTCTACTTCTGGGGTCCACCATGGAGGATGCACAAAAGGAGTTTTAACATTCCTGTTGCATGCCCCTTGTCTGAGGCGTCCAAGAAGGCAATCGGTCCACTCATACCGGAAGGTCTTGCGCGCTCTCCCAGCTTTAACTTTCCTGGGTTTAGAGATCAGGACTGAGCATGGCATGTGATCACTCCCATGGTCATTCAAAACAGTCCACTTTACATCAAAGACCGATGACTGGGAGACAAGTGCCAAGTCAAAGCTGTGTCTGCATCGCCAGGCCTCATTGCCATTCTAGTCGGCCTACCATCATTTATGCAGAGAACATCGGAGTCCACCATGGCATCCGCAAGGGCAATTCCCTGTCGATTTTCTCCACTACTGTCCCAATCTCTGTACCTCGCATTGAAGTCTCCACATATGAGTAGCCTATCACCTGGTAATTCCTCTAGTTCCTTAAGCCAGTCCCAGTGTTCCTTTCTGACAAAACAGTCCACTGTAGCATACACATTTATGATGTTCCAACTTAAGCCACCAATCTCCATTTGTATACCCTGGACCTCTCTTGCACTATGACTCCACTGGCTCAAGTCAAGTACCACATGCTTCACTCCTTCCTTCACCAGCAGACCTTGCCCATGTTTCTTCTGTCCAGTGGGGTTTATATAACTGGCGTACCCAGGGCATTGATATTTGTCTGTATTTAACTCCTGGAGCATGAGGACATCAAAATCATATATAAGCCTCTCCAATACAGGACCTCCCTGCCTGGCACTACGACAATTCCAGTATCCCACTCTTACATGGTTGAAACCTAGTCTCTCCACTTTTCGTCTTGTTCTCCTGGCGCCTGCCCTCTTATTTCTATGTCTTCTTCTCACCCCATTTCCTCGTCTTCTCCTCCTCACTCTCTCTTCGCTAGCCTCTGAAAGATGTGTCAAGCGCAGAGAGTTTGGATATTGCAGGAAATAAACGCTAGGGAAGAGGCAGGGGATGCCCCGCAGGAGTCCATACGCCTGGTGCCGCCCCACACGCCTGCTAGACGTCCAATGTTCACAACCAGTTTACCCATGGCCATCCATTTCCTCAGCACGCTGGTCCACCTTGAACTTGGGGGTTTATATTTGGAGTTTTCCGTCTCCTAGATGGACTGCTGTCCAAAGCTAACATGTTCCGCCTACCCTTGGAAGGGGTTAGAGCGCCGCTGACTCACTTGGCAGGCACTCTCCGAGCATATGAGGCATTTTCTAAGGAACTCAGAACCCACTCTGAGATCCTGCCTCGCCCTCTGTGCCCACCGCCAGTTGGTCATCGGCTGCTTATTGGGTATTCGCAGCTAACCTCTATATCTAGAGGCCATTCCACGATCCGCCACCTGTGGACGCGCTGGGTTGGGGATGGTCGCCCCATTATTCTACATGTGTACCAATCAGCATGATATGATCAAACGCATGGCATAGTGCTTTTACCATACACATACTGTAAAATGAATATAGTATGTCCATATGGTATAATAACTGTAGTATAAATATTAGGATCGTTCATATGAAATCCGTTCGTGCCACACCGCGCGTAATTGCGTACGTTGATCATGATCATGTTATAGTCATGTGATAAGTACTGACCAATGAATGAAAGAGCACGTACTTATCGTCCCATGATGCATAGAATGAATCATCCAAAAACGAGAAGTAGCTTGTGAGCTTTACTAGAGCACGACTACAAGAAACAACATGAACGTTGCGACCAAAGCCTTCGTCAGCACAGAACAAACAAACAAAAATAGACCCAAAAAATACACGACAGACACTACATGAAAGTATTAAGGTTACTCATCTGTATCCTTGCTTGAGCGGCTGATGCATAAGTTCTGTTTCTGACCGTTGAGAAAATGGCCGGGTTGATCCAAAATCCGTCCAGAGAAGCTCAAAGAGCGGTGATCCAGTTTCTTTCATTTGAAGGATGTCGACCAGTGGGCATTCATCGGAGAATGCAGGCAGCCTACGGTAACAAATGTGTGTCGAAGACAACAGTGACAGACTGGGCACGAATGTTTCGGAAAGGACGTCAGTTCACGACAGATCTTTGACGGCGGGGCCAAGCGCATATTGTTGCAACAGAAAACAAACCATCGCAAAAATTTACGCAGCAGTACAGATGAACCGTTGTCGAAGCATATGTTCGCTAGCGAAAGAATTTGATGTGTCAATTGGGACAATTTGAAAAGGTCGTTCGTAAGAAACTACAATGTCGGAAGGTGTGTTCACATTGGGTACCACGGATGTTGACGACCACCAAAAAGAGGAACGCGTGGGATGGTGTTTAAACCACTTGCTGCGTTACAGAGTGGAGGATGGTGCATTTCTCTTCTGCATAGTAGCAGGCGATGAATCATGGTGTCACCACTTTGAGCCGAGCAGCAAAAGAGAGAGGGCATGCACTGGAAGCATGCTGGATCAGCAAAAGCCAAAAACAAATTCACGTTACAGCTTTCCGCTGGTAAGGTTATGCTGAGCGCATTTTTTTACCATGAAGGGCTATTGTTGGCCGATTTAAAGAACCTGGTGTCAATATCAACTCTGCCCACTATTTGGAAACACTAGACAAGTTGCAAAAAGCCATCAAGAATAAAATACCTGGCATGCTTTCTAGCGGTGCGATTTTGTTGCACGATAAAGCTCGTCCGCATGTTGCAAAGATTGTGCAGGAAGCATTAGCTTAGAAGAAGTGGGAAATTCTGCAACATCCAGCCTAGAGTCCCGATTTGTCACCATGTGATTTTCATTTATTCGGACCTCTAAACAAATCTCTCAAGGGGCAACGATTTCACACAGATGCAGACGTAATGAACTCGGTAAACACATGGTTCAGTGAGCAACCACAATCCTTTTTTTTTCTTTTTTTTTTTTTTTTTGCGGACGGCATTCGCCGCCTACCTAAGCGATGGGATGCTTGCCTGAATGCCTATGGCGACTTCTTCTGACCAACCCATGGTGCATAATTAATTCAAAATGAATGCTTTGTGTAATTCTACCACACCTGTTAATGTTTATTTCATGCTTTTGTAATACAGCCACTGGGACGGGTTTCAAATTAACGACCCTTTTATATCGCATAATGTTTTAGTATACATATATAATAGTGTGTAAAGTAAGGGCATATTTTACACGTCTCGAGTCATGTTGGACACATCGTGCTAACCTCATATTTTTATTTAAAATTCGGCACTCGGGGCTAATTTCACTATCACACCAACCCCTTTATTTTCCTAGACATGTCCTGGCATCCGGAACAATTACTTTAGTATTCACATACTGTATGAAGATTTTAGCTTAGACATACAATATGATCATTTGGGTCCGCTGTCCTGTGAAGAATGTCCAGCAGCAGTAGCAGTCACGCACTGTATAGCTCTGATGTGGAAGAAAGCATCACCACTGAAATCAGCCAGTTCTGATGAAAGTTATTCTCATAGTACTCTGCAATTTTCTGAATCACTCACATGTCTAAACACTTGTGTCACAAACAGTTGTATTGTTTTATAATGCCAATTACCTGGTCACTTCTAATAATACAGGCAAAAACTGTTTGTTGACAATGTTCAAATAGTCACCTTCGTTTTCATTCAGAACCATAAGATAATTCTGGTCAAAGAAATTTATAGATTTGAGGCAGTTCTCATCAGAGAAGAGTTCTATGTTTTCAGGGATTCGAACATCATATAAAACTGGTTGCAAATTAAGAATATCTGCTGTTCCATTCATCACAAATTGTTAACAAATATCTGCTGTTCCATTCATCACAAATTGTTAACAAATATCTGCTGTTCCATTCATCACAAATTGTTAACAAATATCTGCTGTTCCATTCATCACAAATTGTTAACAAATATCTGCTGTTCCATTCATCACAAATTGTTAACAAATATCTGCTGTTCCATTCATCACAAATTGTTAACAAATATCTGCTGTTCCATTCATCACAAATTGTTAACAAATATCTGCTGTTCCATTCATCACAAATTGTTAACAAATATCTGCTGTTCCATTCATCACAAATTGTTAACAAATATCTGCTGTTCCATTCATCACAAATTGTTAACAAATATCTGCTGTTCCATTCATCACAAATTGTTAACAAATATCTGCTGTTCCATTCATCACAAATTGTTAACCAATATCTGCTGTTCCATTCATCACAAATTGTTAACAAATATCTGCTGTTCCATTCATCACAAATTGTTAACAAATATCTGCTGTTCCATTCATCGCAAATTGTTAACAAATATCTGCTGTTCCATTCATCACAAATTGTTAACAAATATCTGCTGTTCCATTCATCACAAATTGTTAACAAATATCTGCTGTTCCATTCATCACAAATTGTTAACAAATATCTGCTGTTCCATTCATCACAAATTGTTAACAAATATCTGCTGTTCCATTCATCACAAATTGTTAACAAATATCTGCTGTTCCATTCATCGCAAATTGTTAACAAATATCTGCTGTTCCATTCATCACAAATTGTTAACAAATATCTGCTGTTCCATTCATCACAAATTGTTAACAAATATCTGCTGTTCCATTCATCACAAATTGTTAACAAATATCTGCTGTTCCATTCATCACAAATTGTTAACAAATATCTGCTGTTCCATTCATCACAAATTGTTAACAAATATCTGCTGTTCCATTCATCACAAATTGTTAACAAATATCTGCTGTTCCATTCATCACAAATTGTTAACAAATATCTGCTGTTCCATTCATCACAAATTGTTAACAAATATCTGCTGTTCCATTCATCACAAATTGTTAACAAATATCTGCTGTTCCATTCATCACAAATTGTTAACAAATATCTGCTGTTCCATTCATCACAAATTGTTAACAAATATCTGCTGTTCCATTCATCGCAAATTGTTAACAAATATCTGCTGTTCCATTCATCACAAATTGTTAACAAGTCAACTGTTTTAGACAACTTAACCACTTCTAGAACACTGCAACAAAATTTGACTGCTCATTTCTGAGGCAACCCAACTTCCTGCTTAGTTTGATAGTTTGCTTCAGGTAGTGGGTTTGTGATCAAGGTTGTATTGTTTAGTGCTTATAGTTCCACTCTCTCAATAAGCTCTAGCGAACAAGTCTCGTGAACCAGGGACTATGACCATTAGAGCGGTCATCAAATACACCGGCAGACAGTCCTTCAATCTTATAGACAACAAGACAGAGACAAATGTAATGTGCGGCTGGAGTAAAATATAATTAAACTCTGCATTAATGCTACACACAATTCTATATGTAATATAATGAAGTTGGCAAAACAAATGGTGAACCACAACGCTGTCATCAATGTCTGGTGTTTGTTTCATGATAAAATCGCAGTGCTTGTCCCAATACACAAACAGGAGAAATCTGGACAGTACATTCACAATGCATTTCCATTTTTCTATTTATCACTCATTAGCGAAGGGTTGTGGTTGGGATGGCAAACATAGTGGTGGCGCAGTGGCAAAATACAGTCAGTGTAAAATACATGACGTTAACCTGGCCCACGGGATACAAACACACAACAAAAGAAAGACACTTAGGAGTCATAACCCAAGTCCCCCACCATATTTAAATAAGATAAAAAGGCTGAAACATTATTGGCATGGAAGGGGGACTGCTTCTGATGATCAGATGTCGGCCGTTGGGTTTGCTCCGCGATTAAGTTTATACTATATATATATTGCAGACAATGAGAAGGACCTGCAACACTTATTAGATGCGCTTGTTGCACAGAGAGAACAACTACGATTAGAATTAAATTGTAAAATGTCATAGATTATGGTCGTCAGTAGGAAGAAGGAAGTACCAAAATGTAATATACAAGTAAATGGGAATATTCTTAAACAAGTGAATCGGTACAATTGTCTCGGAACATCAAAACAATGTTTTCTCGTAGTAAGTAAGTACCTGACGAGATGCAGCGAAATGTGCCAGGCAATAAATCGTACTATATATGGTTTGTGTCTCGGAACAGTCATAACATCTGATGGGAGATGCCTTGAAGAGATTAGAACAAGAATTGCCATGGAGAAAGTAGCGGTTTGCAAGATGGAAAACATATTGACCAATAAAAAGATGCTATTTGCAACGAATAATAAGGGGAAGGCAGAGAAATAAATACCTGGATGGCTTGGTCACGTGGTATTGTCGAGACAAGAACACAGAGCTGATCCACGACTCTGGTGGTCATGTGAGATGGTGAAACATGACTACCCAAGCTTATCGGCTTGGCACATGATGATGATGCTGCCACCACAGAGCCGGATAGATTATATATATATATATATATATATATATATATATATATATATATATATATATATATATATATATATATAGAGAGAGAGAGAGAGAGAGAGAGAGAGAGAGAGAGAGAGAGAGAGAGAGTTGTCTGTCTGCCTCTGTGTCTGTTTATATTTGGTCTCTCTCTGACTTTCTCTGCCTGCCTGGTATGATTGTTCGTTCTTTATGCCTGGTCTGTGCTGTCAATTGTGTCTGTCAGTCTGTCATGTCTGTCTGTAGTCCTGTTGGTCTGTCAGTCCTCTCTCTACCCCCCCCCCCTCTGTCTCTCTTTCTGTGTGTGTGTGTGTGTGTGTGTGTGTGTGTGTGTGTGTGATTTTTTAAAAATGCGTAATGTGAATGTATGACAGACAACTGTTATTATATACACACACATTATATTCACACTAACACACATTAACACACACACACACACACACACACACACACACACACACACACACACACACACACGTTTACATACATGGATACACATACACATATATAAATACACACTCGCATCCACTCAACACACATATATACACAGGTCACGATATGCTGTAATGTCAGTCTGCAGGCGCTTTCTGTCAATGTAAGCGTAGATCTAGCCAGTTTAGTAGCATTTTCTAAATTGCTTTTTTATTATGCAACCTGAATAGATAAAGACAAATCCAAGGGTTTTCCCGTAGTGAATTTGAATAACGAAGACACAAACAATATATTGCACGATTTATTGCCTGGCATATTTCGCTGCATCTCGTCAGGTACATACTGCAGAAATCACACAATGTAAAGTGAAATTTTTTTTTTTCTTCTTTCGTTCGCTTGAAATATGTCTATATCTGCAATGTCGTCTCTTGCATGAATTGAACTGTTTTTTTTTTCAGTTCACACAGTGGTCCATAGAGTTTATCTTCCACTGTCGTCTCTCTAGGCCAGAATGTTTGCCTACATATGTTATATTTTGGGCAGTCTTGGAGTATGTGCTCTGCTGTCTGCGACGCCAATCCACATGTGCACATGGCTGTTTCACCAATCTTGAATTTTGTATACATGTGGTTGCGTAATCTATTGTGTCCTGTTCTGAGGCGCAGAATAATGACTTGTTCTGGTCTGTCCATATCGTGGTAGACATCTTGAGCAGATTTTGGTGGCTTTCTGACTGATTTGATCATTCTTTTCTTTTGGTGGTATGTAACGGGCACATCAGGCTGTTCTTCTTTGGCTCCTTCCTTAGCCAATTGATCAGCTCTGTCGTTTCCGGGTACTCCACAGTGGGATGGTATCCACTGTATGGTGACCTTATGCTGACTGCTAAGTTCAGAAAGTAGTGTCCTTAGTACTGGCAATTTCCCAGACAGGAGCGCGTCGAGTACTGATTTTGCATCTGTCAGTAGCACCACAGGTTGTGTACCATGGTTGGTATCTAATAATTTCTCTGTTGCTATCTTGATTGCCTCAATTTCAGCATCATAGTTATGGCAGTACTTTCCTGTCGGTACTCTGGCTGTGTCCCTAGTATTATTTGGATATTCTATGTACACTCCCGCTCCTCCATTTCGAACAGCATTTTGTGCTGACCCATCTGTGTAGACTCGGATCCAGAGGTCCTGTGGGTATTCTTCATCAAGGAAGCTGAGAGTGGCTGTTCTGCGCTGCACACTGTTCTGTTCTTCCTTGTCAAATATTCCTCTCACTTTTGTCTGGATTTGTAACGATAGTCTATGCTCATCTTTCCATGGAGTTCGCTCTGGAATAGTTGTTAGGGGGATACCAACTGTGGGCAGATCAGTGGTTTCTCTGCAGAGTCGTTTGGCCTGGTGGATAAAACTACTTCTTTTCAACCGCCCCATAGCTAGGTTTTCAAATCTGTTCTTCATAGGGTGGCCTGGCAAGCTGAGGAACTTTTCTGCTTGTATTAGCGTTTTCGTATCTCTGCGCTCACTCAGTGCCTGTGTCCTCCCCATCTTCTCCATTTCCACTATAGGGGTTGATCTCATCCCTCCTGTGGTGACTCTAAGTGCTTGATTTTGCACCTTGTCCAACTCTTGTAGTGTGGTTTGTGATGCTGAACACCACGCAGTTGACCCATATTCCAGGTGTGGTCGTATGCTCTGTTGGTAAACTTTGCTAAGTATTTTCGTACTGGCTCCCCATGTGGTTCCACTTAGCTTTCTCAGGATGGCTATTTTCCTTCTGGATTTTGCTACTGCTTTGTTGATGTGCTTTCTCCATGTCAGCCTGCCATCAAATGTTACTCCAAGGTATGTTGGTTCTTTATCTTCTCTTAGGGGTGTTCCATTTATCTGGATGATCCCTGCCTTTTGTTTTGGAGAGAGGGTAAATAGGGTAGGTGCTGCACTTGTCAGTGTTTATGCTGACACACCATCTATTTGCCCATGCAGCAAATGTATCTACAGCTCTCTGTAGCAATCTGGTGGCCACTGATGCATATTCATTTGTGCTCCATAGAACAAGGTCATCGGCGTACATTGCCGCTTTAATTCCATGCGGTAGGTGAGCAACAAGATCATTGATGAAGATTAGAAAAAGTGTGGGGGACAAGACTCCGCCCTGGGGGACACCGTGACGCAGTAGTACTTTCTTGCTCTTGAGTCCGTCTATCTGTACTCGGGCTCTTCTGTTGTGCAAGTATGCTTTCACCCATTTGTACATTCTTCCATTGACTTTGCAGTTTCTCAGTTTCTTCATCAAACCTTCTTTCCAGACTTTGTCAAAGGCTTTCTTCAGATCTATCCATGCCGCAAGCACCAGCTTCTTCTCTTGGAATGCATCCTCAATTTCTTGAGAGAGGTAGGTTGTCTGATCTTCCGTAGAGTAGCACTGCCTAAAGCCAGCCTGCTGTGGCACAAGGATGTTTTTACTTTCAATGTACCACTGCAATCTGTGATTAATGATGCGCTCCAGTGTTTTGCAGAGACAGCTGGTGAGGCTAATTGGTCTGTAGCTAGAGGCAATGGAACCATCTTTCCCTGATTTTAGGAGGGGTATCATGATTGCTTCTCTCCAGGCTTGTGGAACACTGCCTAAGGTCCAGCTGTTATTAAAGATCTGCAACAGCTTTGTTTTGGCCTCTGTTCCTAGGTTCCTGATCATTTCATTGGAGATACCATCAGCTCCTGGTGACTTTCTCATTTTCAGTTTTGATATGGCTAGCTCCAGTTCGCTGATTGTGATGGGTGCCTCCAGGACCTCATGTACTATTTCCTTCTGTCCTGTATGTTGTCGTTTCTCTCGAATCTCTTCTTGTTTCTCTGGACTAATTTTGATGTCGCTATCTTGTGCGAACGAGTCCGCAAAATGGTCAGCTGCTTGCTTTCTTGTTAAGATTTTTCCATCTTTATGTAGCGCAATTTTTGAGTTTCTCCCTGTGCCCTCATCATTAAGCTGTTTTATTAGCTTCCACAATTTCCTTGTGTCTCTTTCAAAGTTCAGAGACTCCGTTTTCTCCTGCCAGCTTTTCCGTCTAGCCTGCAGCTTGGTCCTTTGAAATTTGGCTTTTGCATGCTGGAATTTATTGTGGTGCTCTTGGCTGGGTGTGGCCTCTGCTTGCTTTCTACACACTTCCACATCATTATGCAACTGTTCCAGTTCACTACTCCAGTAGGGTTTATATTGTTTACGGGCTCCTCTTGGTACTGTTTCTCGCGCTGCCTGTAGTATGCATTTCCCAAACTCTTCAACTACTTTATTTATGTCTTTCTCAGTGTTCAGGTTTCTAACCAGTATGCTTGTACATTGCCCAGTCTGCTTTCTTGTAGTTCCACCTCGAGAGGGTGCTGCTTTCACTTACAAGCTCATTTTCTACGGTTAGAAAGACTGGCCGATGGTCACTGCCACCAAGTTGTTTCCCAACAATTCGTGTAATGTTCCACTCCAGGTCTGGTGAATGAAAAGCCAGGTCAGGTGTAGTTGTAGAGTGCCATGATCTCGAGTAGAAAGTATGTGGGTCGGACGGCTTGTTAATCAAGATGAATCTATTCTCATCCTGCCAGTCTTCCAGTCTCTCTCCTCTCTGGTCCATGTGATCATAGCCCCAGCTCTGCGAGTGGCTGTTGAAATCGCCACACACAATCATTTTTTCTTTTAGTGGTAGTGTGTCCAATGCCTGTGGGCGGTCACTTGGACAGTAGTAATTGATCAGATGTAGATCTGTATTACCTGTCTTAAGTTTAAGTGTCTGATACTCAGCCCCTTCCATGTAGACTTTGATTTGGGAAGCCATGATGTTATTTCTTACGAGGGTCAGTATCCCACCTTTTCGCCTGTCCTTTCGGTCAGATCGGTAACACTGGTAGCCTCTGATTTTGAAGGCTATATTTCATTGAGGTGGGTTTCTTGCAAGCAACATATGCTTACTTTTTCTTGGTCCAAGATTTTTTCTAATTCTATTTTTTTTTGTTGCTGACTCCCTCCGCATTCCAATGCATTATTTTAAGTCTTCGTTTAGTATGGCCAGTCGTCCTATTCTCATGTCCCCTGGCTCCACAGGACATCTGAGAAGGACCTCCAGTAGTTGGGGTTGGACCCTTTCGAGACATAGGGCCCGGCACTGCACCTGCCTGGGGGTCCAAAGCAGGGCGAGCACCATAACGATTAGCAGTAGTCGACATATTTCATTTTGCGTGATTGCGTGGCATCCTGATTTCTGTGGTGCGCCTCTTGGCTGGTTGCCTCCGTCTTCAGCACCTTTCTTTGCTAGAGCAGACTGTGGTCTCACTCGAGTGTAGATGTGTACGCGCGCACACACCTGTCTGCGCATGCATGTACGTGCATACACATCTAGAGCATACTGGTTATTTTCCGGCGCCAGAGACTCGCCGTCGCCCCTTCTCCTGTTAGTTTAAACGGGCCCGCCACGTGAAGGCCAGGAGTTGGACTTTTGCTGCATAGGTTATGTATTCACGAGCCATTGAGGTATTTAAGCAATGTTGGGCGCTCACCCCAACACCGCGCCTCGGCTACATACAGCAACATTTGGAACCCGTAAAGTGAAATAACTAGATACATCCTTCAATCTGAAATATACACATATCCACACAGTAATGATGATTGTCCCCAATCGACAATCCTGTACCGATATTTTACACTTCAGCTTGAGTAATTCATCCGATCGCTTCGCCGTTGGTAATGGGAGGCGACGTTTCAGAAATTCAAAACTATTTTCCCGTAGTGAATTTGAATAACGAAGACACAAACAATAGATTGCGCGATTTATTGCCTGGTATAATTCGCTGCATCTCGTCGGGTACATACTGCAGAAATCACACAACATAAAGTGAAATAACTAGATAAATCCTCCAATCTGAAATATACACATGTTCGCACAGTAATGTTGATTGTCCTCAAGCTGAAGTGTAAAATATCGGTACAGGATTGTCGATTGGGGCTAACGCAGAGAAAGATTAACTTTATTCTCCTTTCATGGCACCGGGTTATATCAATTTGGCTCGGTCTCTTTCCCCCGAGCAGCAGCAGAAATCACAAACACCATAGCTCCAACCACGACCCCCGTGAGTCTTTGATAAAATTGAAGATAAGATTAGGTAGAATATTACATTCTTACTCTACAGGTGGAACGCTGTTTAGAATGAACCGGACGTTAGCCGACATTGTGACTGGACATGGCTGTGATTTCCTGCCTCTCCAATTATCAACATCCTACAATCGCCCTGTCGCTGTCCCAACAATCAACCAAAGGTTTCGTGCCCAGCACCGCCATCCCCATGGCCCCCATCCCCATGGCCCCCATCCCCATGGCCCCCATCCCCATGGCCCCCATCCCCATGGCCCCCATCCCCATGGCCCCCATCCCCAGGTCCCCTATCACCAGGGCCTCTATCACCAGGTCCCCCATCCCCAGGTCCCCTATCACCAGGGCCTCTATCCCCAGGGCCCCCATCCCCAGGGCCCCCATCCCCAGGGCCCCCATCACCAGGGCCTCTATCACCAGGGCCCCTATCACCAGCGCCCCCATCCCCAGGGCCCCCATCCCCAGGGCCCCCATCCCCAGGGCCCCCATCCCCAGGGCCCCCATCATCAGGGCCTCTATCACCAGTGCCCCTATTCCCAGGGCCCCCATCCCCAGGGTTTTCCCTACCCAGGGTCTACCGCCCCGAGATTCACTGCCTCAGAACTCGCCAAGAAGGAGGAAAAAAATAGAAGGCGGAGAATTGCTAGAAGAAAATACAATAAAACTTTAGAAGACATTCAGGCCCAACTGCCACAATTACAAGGAAAACCAAAACTATCAAAGTCAAAATTGGCTGATTTCCTTCTGGAACATTTAAAAAAAAAAAAATAAATCAAAGATTACAAGATTAAACCATTCATCCATCCATTGTGTGCCATGCCGGAAAGCGTGGGCGGTCATTACTCGCCATTTCACTCGGTTACCAGAGTCATGGATCAGCTCAGTGTTCCTGTCTCGACCATGCCACGTGGTCAAGCCATTCAGGTATTTACTTCTCGGTTTTTCCCTTGGTCTGTTCCCTTCGATCTTGCCAGTGGTCAGCAAGTTCTCCAGTCAATTTCTTCTCATAATATGTCCAAAAAATTTTGACTGTCTGTCTAATTTTTCCAACCAATCTACAATTTTCATTTGTCTCCTGTAGTACTTGGTCATTGGCTATTCTGGCTGTCCATGGTATTCTTTGCATTTTCCTCAGAAACCACATCTCTACAGCCATCAGATGTTTTTCAGCCTGACTGCTCATTGTCCACGCCTCACATCCATATAAAAGTGAGTTTCTATGTAGCACCTCAACACTCTTTTTTGCGTTTCAATTGACATCTTGTTGATCGAGTGAGATGGCAAAACCTGACCGCCCATGCTTATCAGCATGGCACATGATGGATGGGTGCTACCCCTATAGCCTGCCTAATTCTCAAAACGTCATCAGTTTAGTTTGGGACATGTAAAGCTATAGTATTTATGTAAACATATCAGAGTCAGATTAGGTTGTGACAGGCAAAGCTATTTCATTTCTGTCAACAAATCAGAGTCAGTCAGGAATGTTACTGTGACTCAGTCAGCATATTATGTGGGTTTAAGGGCTTCACCTCCCTTAAGAACCGGATGTTCTTATCCATTCGACCATGCTGACATGCATCCAGGGGCAGTGAATCCTGGAGCAGTGAATCCTGGGGCAGTGAATCCTGGGGCAGTGAATCCTGGGGCAGTCAATCCTGGGGCAGTCAATCCTGGGGCAGTCAATCTGGGGCAGTCAATCCTGGGGCAGTCAATCCTGTACCCTATTAGCGCCACCCCCCCCCCTTTTTCCCCCTTTCAGGCAGAAAGACAAGAAGAGTCCGGAAAGAAAGGTATTGTTTTCTTTGTGTCTTAATCTCTTTTCTTTAAAATGTAAAGCTTTATAATAATTAGATTAAGATTTCCCAAGTCTGCTGTCCAAAGTCTGGTGAATATAATCCTTTAGCATTTCTCATTGCTCATGTATGCACAAACATATACATGAACCCGAAGGTCGGTTTTAGGGTGAGGAAAGGACAAGGGAATGATTGATTGGTTACGGTTAAAATGACCACAACCACATCTCCTTTAAATCCTACAGATGTTCTTTTACACGCTTGAGATATTTTGGGCATATGGTGCTAGCCCCATATTGTATAGACCAACAGGCCCTCAGTGGGCGCTACAGTCAGTGTCAAGCATGCTCTCTTTACCTCCCATGACATTTCCTGGTGCCCATTAGTTCCGTCGCCCTGCTACCGAGTGAATGCGTGGCAAGACACTGTGAGCTGTGAGATTCGTGTGGAATGCTTGTACATCTGTCCGCTGTTTGCACAGTGAACGGCATGTTCGGAACAATGACCGGAGGTCACTGAATTGATTGGTTTGCCTTTTCGGTTCAGGAGTGCATTTTTCAGAAAACTCTTGGGAGTCGTCGCTGGAGCTACGGAGTTTGTCCTTTGTGCGGCACTTTCGCAAAGAGACCGAGCCATGTGGGATAAAACCCGGGTCAATGATGTCTTTCTGGTTGTAGCATGATGGAACAGAATCCCCATTTCCTAAATTTCATAAATATACTTTAAGTCTTAACGGGGACCATCCCAAATAGAAAGGCTATTATTATTAGATCGTAGGTTCCAGAACGGGTTGGGGGAGGCGGCGGTATGCGCTTGTCTTTTGATTGGCTAATAGGTAATGAGCCCACGCTATCCCTGGGCCATATTTGCCATTGCTTTCTGAGCGACCGGCTCTCATACCCCGTAAGTTACCAATGCGGCGAGAACCGCTACAGATTCTCACGCAGGTTAAGTTACTCACGAGAATATACGGGATTACAGAGAAAGGTGTTAACCCCTAGGCCAGTTGTTCTATATGCCTATAATTGATTAAATCAATAAATCTTTGAAAGTGTAATGAAATACTTCTGTAATAAATCTTATAGAAGGTGGTGAAATAATATCTTTCTAATGAGTCTTATACAATGAAATGTTCCCCTAATATAATAAATCTTGTAAACTCCAATGAAACATCCCCCTATTAAATCTTGTAAAATATATCCTTAATAAATCTTGTAAAGTAAAGTGAAATATCTTTCTTTTAAAATGTAATTAAATATCCTTATAATGTAAAATGTAATGAAATATCCTCTAATATATGTGGTAAAATATAATGAAATATCCCTATAATCAATCTTTTAAAATATAATAAAGAGCCATTTATATAAATTTAGTAAACTATAAGACGTCCTTATAATTAACTTTTAAAAATAGAACACAATCTTATATTAAATTGTATAAAATATAATGAAATCTTGTTATAATTAATTTTATAAAATATAATGAAATTTTGTTATAATCAATTTTATAAAATATAATGAAATCTTGTTATAATAAATTGTATAAATGTAATGTATAAAATATAATAAAATCTCCTTATAATAAATTATATAACATATAATGCAGTGTCTTTTGTCAGGCGCTGGCTGAGTTATAGTATCGTGCAATGTTTGGCACGCAAACCGGAAGGTCAGATGTTAGCGTGTTTACAGTCAGATGTGCTGCTACCCATGTGTGAAGATGCCGTCAACCGTGAACCTATGTTGCTTCAATGGTCAGTTGTTTGTACATGTGTGTTGATTCTGTCTGTGTACAATCTTTGTTGCTTCTTTGGTAATTTGTACATAAGTAAAGTAAGTAATATACTGTCAGTCTGTGGTTTGTGTAGTTCTAGAGAATTTAATATGATATACTAAATATTATTAATATTATATTATTACTACTGCAACACTGATCGTATTTCAAAGGACCCCAGAATAGAGACACTCTGCCATTTGAGACAACAATTATTTACATATTATTTCATGAACATTTATATTATGCAGCAGTGCTTCAGCACCGTCTCTGATTTTCCTTCCTGCTAGTAGTATTATCATACTATACATACATAGATTTCTTTTACGGTTGTCTATTGTCTAGCCCGAGGTGGGTGATTTCTCTTTTCCTAATCCACACTTACCTTAATAAATGTTTACTGAATGATTCTGATTGTGATTTCTGTATTACAATGGGATCTACATCATCCAGTGGGCCTGTCCTGTGCAGGACTTTTCCCCAATACAGTCTTTAAAAATTTAATTCTATCATGTCTGATGTACTGCCTCTATTGCTGTCATGTGTAAATTATCTATCAATCTTGAATCCATCTATGTTTGACCTTCCTTGTCTCTGCCTCCCTGGAAAATGTCCCTCCAAAATGGGATCTATGTAACACAAATTATATTTCTGACTTCCAGTGTTAAGGAATCGAGCATTTAAATTCTTCATTTTATAACATGAAGTTCTCACTTGAATTATTTTATTCTTTATTTCTGCTGTACATCTTCTGTGTGGCCTGATATCCCTCGACTGAAAATGTGCGATTTGCGTTGAGGTGTGTCTCTTGAATGCATGCCACATCTATTCTATCTTTATGAAGACGCTGTGTTAGGGAGGCTTTCTTGTTATAAACTCTGTAGTAATTCAGTTGAGGTATTTATATTAGCTTTAATAGCTTCTGCTGGGGGTACTGTCTTGACCTGTAGCTTTCCCAGGAGTTTGACAGCTTTTCTAATTTCTTTAGATTTCTGAAGTTGATATCCATCTCTACTTATGCAGGAATGTCTCTATGGAACATGAATTCTTTTCTGAAAATGTTTTTTATCAGCCTAGTGCAATTGCACATTTAGTAAATAATTGTGTAAATTTATAGCATTTCTAGCCCCTAGGATGGTATCTTAAAGAGTGCATTTGTTTTGCTTAAAGCATTAATTCTGCGTGGCTTGTTTTTTTTTAAAATGTTATTTTCTGGTTTAATCATATAGGAGGTCAACCTGGCATACGAGAATGTTAAAGAGGTTGATGTCTTGGATGTGTCAAAAGATGGAGCTGATGCTTGGGAAGCTGCTGTGAAAAGGTGAGTTTAACTCTTAAAGGTCTGGTAGCCAGCATTTGAGGCTGTTTATTGGAAGCCAGTAGTCATGTCTGTTTACTAGCCGAAACTGTTTCATTTTCACCCTTGTATACCTTTTCACTCTTGTATACCTTTTAACTGATTTCTTTGTAACTGTCTAGTGCATAAAGCATTTTAAAAACAAATTTATGAAATCAACATAACTTTAAACTTCAACACACATGAAATCTTGGAGACAGAAGAATCTAGCACCAACCATGGGAAAGTCCCACATCCTTTAAGTGTTAAATGAGGCTTTGATCACTGTTAGATCAGAATCCTTGCCATCGTTACATCATGTTTCAGCTGCAGTGGATTTCTAGCATTTTCTGTCTGTAACCATGATGGCACAGTCATAACATAAATGTCTCTGTCCAGTCCATCTTTTGATGTTTGCACATTTCACTTCCAACTTTTCTATATCATGGTTTTCTACTGAGTCTTTCTATGTGTCCAGATTATTTTATTTGTTAAAAATTAGTTTAGATTCCAGTTGGTGGATCTTACCTGCAAAAATGAGTAATGTCTATGATCTTTGCTGTTTATCATAAATGGATATTTCAAATGCTTTATAATTTATATATGCTTATCTTTCCTTATAATTTGTTTAAAACATTTAGCGCTAGAGTTTTAAGTTACTGACTTTTAAAGTTGTTTTATTATTTTTCATTTGTATTTTGATTACCTTATTTCTCATGTCTTTCCTTGCAGGTATGATGAGCGCATAGATCGTGTTGAAACCAGAATCACAGCCCGTCTGCGTGACCAGCTTGGAACAGCCAAGAATGCAAATGAAATGTTCCGCATTTTCTCTCGCTTCAATGCTCTCTTTGTTCGACCTCACATTCGTGGTACAATCAGAGAGTACCAGACACAGCTGATCCAGAGGGTCAAGGATGATATCGAGTCTCTGCATGAGAAGTTCAAGGTCAGCCTTCCTCTCATTATTCACTTACCATGTTCTTCTGCCTTTCAATTCTAAATGGAGCACAGACCCTCAACCAAACTCAAACCAAGCCCTTTGTAGGCTTGATCATGCTTGGTTGGATTTTGCAGCTGAAGTTTTCTACTGATTGAGGTGGCCAGTCCCACGCAAACACGCCTTAATCGCCTCTTAAGACATGCATGGCAGATTACAGTGTTGCTATTCTTCGCTTCCCTTTATGGACCCTGGTAACACAAGGGCAATATTTTGATACTGTGGGTTTCATTGAAAAGCAGCACCAATGGAAGACAAATTAACTCCTTAACTTCCATATTAGACAACTTAGGGTGGTAGATTTAATTTATTTAGATTTTCTCAGATGTGCCTATAATCTCAGATGTTTGTCAGACCTCTCTTTTGAACCTTATCCCCATTGAAACATACAGGCCTTCAACTAACTCACTCCAATCTTTTGCTATCTCTTACAGCTCTGCCCATGTCCCAAAATGCTAATCTCTTGGTATTTTATTTTCTTCTCCACCTGTGTTTGCTTTCTCAATTCATACATTGTTATAACGTTTCTTGTGTCGGTTCTAGAAAATGTCCCTAGGTAAAAGGAAGTAACTATGCAATCTGAACTTCATGCAGCTTTTTCCGCATTGCGTCACACCTCTTCTAGAAGAGGCTCCTTTACTCTTGGTGGCTTGGGTATTCATTATTCCTTAACTTTAGACTTTATGGTTGGTTGGATTTTCCAACTAAAGGTTTTCAACTTGCTGGGAAAGCCAGCCCCAAGCCCAACCCTCCTTATTTGCCTCTTACAACATGTTTGACAGGCTATAGTGTTATTATTCTTTGCTTACCTTAGTGTCCTGGTGACATACAAATAGAAACCTCTTGGTCACTTCTTGCGGCATGCATGGTATGTTACAGTGTTACTAATCTTTGCCTTCCTTGAGGCAAGTTTGTCAAACATTCATCAGTTTTTCTAGTTATATTTGAAAAAATTTAATGGGTAGCAGCTTATTTTATTTTTCCAGCAGCATGAAGTTGGCACAGTTAACTGCTTATGATAGTTACTGAGTGGAAGAGAGTGTTTTTCTCCTATTATGTATTTCAAGATGTATGTATGCTTTTAAGGTTAAAATTGTCAACAGACAGTATTTGAATGCACAAATTGTCAACAGACAGTATTTGAATGCACATCTTAACAGAAGCCAAACATCTTGCTTCTATAGGTGCAGTATGCACAGAATCAAGCTTGCCACATGAGCAAAGTAAGGGATTTCCCACCTGTGTCAGGGTCTATCATCTGGGCCAGACAGGTAAGGGTTTTGCTGTCACTACGTAAGAATCACTAAGTTTATATTCATCTGCAGCAGGTCGCTTAATGTGGAGAAACATTCACATACTTTCACCCAGGCGTGATTTCTCTATGACTCAGTGAGAATGCTTAAGAAGATCAAAATGGGCTGGGCAAAAAATGGGCATGCAGTAGGTGGAGATACTGGGTGGAGTCGAGGTCAAGCTGACAAAAATATTTCTTTATGTGCCAGGCCATGTGGACTTAAGAGGAAATGAACAAGTTGAAAGGCTTGTAAGCAGGGCTATTGGTGAAGGCAGATAAGCAATGATATGGAAGCAGATGGAAGATGCTTCACAGATTAAGAACATAATTTTATTTTTTTTGGCGTATCCTTTTTACAGGGCATCGCTGTCTACACCATCATTATACTGCTGCCGTTGATGTCTTGGCAAGTTTAGGTTCAGTAGTTTGCCATTGCTTTCTGAACGACTGGCTCCCATACTAACTCGTTTAAACCCAGCACAATGCGGTCTGCTGCCAAATCGGTCGCAGCTGTGTTTCAAATGCGGTTAAGTGGGCTTACGAATCACTCCTGTAAGCCCTTTGCCATGGAGACCGGCAAGAACAGAATAGGACAAGCAAAAACTGCATTCTGTCAAATAAACAGAATAGGATAGGCAAACACTGCATTCTATCAAATAGGGAACATTTTATGCAGTTAGTCCTTGTCATTGGAAGTTAAAGAAAGAATTTGTGCATGTTACACACAACTAGTTCTAACATACGTCTGTAAATCCTGGACAATTAGTAATCAAGTGAAAAAAATCCCTGGAGGCTTTGCATATGTGGTTTTAGAGGAATGCTGAAAATTCCTTGGACAACCAAAATGAACAATCTGGACATTTTGAGGGAGACTAAGTCGAAAGAAAAACTGATCACAGACATCAGTAAGAGGCAGTCTGGAACATGTTATGACACATGGAAATATTTGTGGAAAGAGAGATAAGCGTAGACAATGAGAGAAAATTCTTGACAGCCTTGTGTCACGGCATGGAAGGGAGTCAGCATACAGATTGATCCATGCTGTTGGAGATGGCAAGATCTGGAGGGGCATGCTCGCCATCACCAGTTGTCAGTGCATTTGATGATGATGATACACATTTGGAGCTGCAGTAGTGCAGTAACTAGCATGCTTACCTGCCCGCCTGGTGGTGATGTGTTCAAATCCCCGTCCAGGCAGAGCTTTTTAAAAAATGTACTTGGACTCCCAGGTCGACCCACTCTGCAAATGTTCTGGGAAGTAAAGGAGGATGGCATGATATTGACCACATCAGCCCTCGAGTGCAGGTTGGTCTATACAAATATTGTAGCACCATAAGCCAGCACGCCCGAAAGCATGGAAAGGGTGTTTCACTTATTTTCATTTTGTATTCTCACACTGAAAATGAGACCGTTATTGTGTTTTTGATATTGCTATATGACTAACATGATGGAAAATAAACTTGAAGTATTGTAAATGTGTGTTCAGAAGACAATGCTGAAAGCAAAAGAAGAAGAAGAAGAAACTGCAGGCAGTGGAATGTGGTCATTTAGAAGAATGTTGAGAATATCATGGACAAAATAAACTCTTGAGGGATTGATAGACGTGGGAGTTACAAGATCACCCATTAAAACCATAAGGAAAAGACAAATGAAATTTATGAGGCTTATCAACAGAAGTGGCGGAATAGCGAAATTAGCCTAAGGTGAGGGAACACTAGGCTAGAGAGACAGAGGAACACAGAAAGATGTGGAAAGCTTAAACAGCTGGGCAACAAGTAATAATCTAAGCAACACCAACTTTATCAAAATATCAGATAACAGGAAAGGTTGAAAAGCCATGATCATAGACTTCTGCCCCAGACCAGGCACCTGCAGATGAAGAAGGTGAGGGACCAGGTGTTGTGGACCATGCAGAGTCTTGTGTGTGGTGAATATATGATGATGAAAGACCCACTCTGCATCAATAGATAAGAATTAGGAGAGGAATGATTGAGTTGATCCAAAGATCTGTTTCATCACATTGTTAAACTGCCCATTAGTGCTTCAAACTCTTCTTTCAGACTGCAATAGGAGTATGTAGGCACAGTTCATGATCTTCATAGAATTAAAGAGGATCTTGGCATGTATATACCATAATCCAGATATTTTATGTATATTTCGTTGTATGTAGGTTTTCTATTTGTAAAATTCTACCAGGGTTGCTGCCACATGGCCTACGACAGCTGCATGGATATTGTGTGTGTGCTCCCAGAGTAACATTATTGCTAATTATTGTTGATGAGAATTAATTTTGTGTTTGCTACTTTTGTTGATTATATTTTTTGTAATAAAATATGGTACATACTGTTACTAAATTATTGCTGTTATTTGATGTAGATTGAACGTCAGCTGAATGCCTACATGCGGAGAGTGGAAGATGTCCTAGGAAAAGGTTGGGAGAACCATGTAGATGGACAAAAACTGAAAGCAGACGGAGACAGCTTCAAGATGAAATTGAACACACAAGAACTCTTTGATGAATGGACCCGCAAGGTTTGTAATAGTGAATCACCACTTTTAAAAATAGGCATGCAGTTTTGATTTCCTTCTAACAGTAGTCATAATTGAGAACATCTGGATGTAATAAATAAATAGCTTGCATACTAGGTCATTTCTGTGAGCCAGGGAGCTCTTTTATCATACCTTCTTCTTCTCTCGTTCGCTTGAAATATGTCTAAAACTGCAATGTTGTCTCTTGTATGAATTTAACTGTCTTTTTAAGTTCACTCAGCGGTCCATAGAGTTTATCTTCTACTGTCGTCTCTCTAGGCCAGAAGGATTGTCTAGACATGTTGTAATTTGGGCAGTCTTGGAGTATTACCATACCTTATATAAAGGTAGTTCCCCAGCAGAAACTGCTATTGTGGTGTGAAGTGTTAGATCTTCACATATTCTCCATCCATCCAGATCTTCACATATTCTCCATCATGTGCCATGCCGATAAGCGTGGGCGAGCATGTTTTGCTATCTCACTCAATCACCAGAGTTGTGGATCAACACTGTATTTCTGTCTCGACCATGCCATGTGGCCATGCCATCCAGGTATTTACTTCTTGGTCTTCCCCTTGGTCTCTTCCCTTCGATCTTGCCAGTTATCACCAAGTTCTCCAGTTCATTTCTTCTCATAACATGCCCAAAATTTTTTTGACTATACGTTTAATGTCTCTAATCAGTTTACGATCTTCATTTGTTTCTTGTAGGACTTGTTCATTGGTTTTCACATATTCTGGGTCATGACATATGAGGTAGGGTGGCCCAGTTCCCTTCTGCATCACTTTTCCTTTCCAGACAAATTCCTAGAAAATATTGTATATATTGTAGACATGGTAAAATTGCAGTCATGCCTTTGTATAGTTTAGGAACCACTAGTGTGCCCTACTTTGATTTATTCATGTGAATGGGTAACAGTGCTTCTTTACTCATTTATAACATGATTAATTGACTGGATGAACTATGGTGATTAGTGTGCCTGTTTGTCAACATATTTGTGCAGCTTACTTTTGTACAGTGCCATGCTGACACCGTGGTTACTGCACATGCTTATTCAAGCTGTGGTCTGAATTCAATGCACAGCAATGCCAGAATGATTTTGTTTTCAACTCGTATGGTTCAGGGGTCGATCCAGCCTCTTAAATTAGGTGCCAGGTAATTTTCTGGAAATTGTCTGGGAGGGAAAGGTGGCTAGACAGGCAGCTGGGTCACAAGATGCCACGACCTGGTATATGCGAAGGTCTATCACTTAACACTCATAGGGCAGTATCTGTCATTGAGGTCAGCATGGCCGACTGGACAAGAGCACTTGCTCTTAAACTTCCAGTGTGCTGAAACTGATGTAGTGGGTTCATTTGGCGAGAGACATTGGTAATAGGGAAAGCTAAGCCACACACAAAAATCAGTCCAGTGCAGTAGTAGTAGTAGTAGTAGTAGTACGTGTATGACTTTAGTTAGTTAGTTAGTCGACAGATCATCCTCGTTGCACATCGAACCATTCAGTCCATAAGTGCTCGGATCCCCTCCTCAGCAAATCCCGCAGCGTGTAGCGGCTAACGACGCCAGTTCTGTGTTGGTTTATCAATCTTCTTTGGCTTCCTGCGTAGTGTTCTTGTTTGGCCACCCCTCTTTTAATTTGCTGCTCCCGCAGTCTGGCCATTGTTGTAGATTCACAGTCATCACTTGGTTCTCGCAAAAGTCTCACTTCTCGTACAGCATTCAGAATGTCAGCCTGGTCCATGGCGCGTCCGCCCTCCACAGTAGCCTCACCTGCGAGCTTGTCAGCCCGCTCATTTCCTTGTACTCCCGCATGACCTGGCACGAAGATGAAACTAATCTTTGCCAGCCGAGACCGCTTCAGAGGCAGCAACCATTCTCTTCGGATCGACCCCTCCTCTATCCTCTTGATCATGTTCATTGAGTCGCTAAGGAAACAAGCCCTAGTGAATGTCTGTGTCTCGAGCCATGTTATTGCTTTACTCACTGCCATGACTTCCATGGTCAGGCTACTTGTGGTTTCAGTGAAAGCACCAGAGTCCTCCTTCACAATTCTCCCTCCGGCCCGAGCTGTAAAGGCCCATGAGCTTCTCACATGTCGGACGACCGACCCATCTGTGTAGATGACCGCGTCACCGTCTAGCGAATTCTCGAAAATCAACGCTTGTACTTCAGCCTCAACAGCAGCCGGATTTTCTTGTCTGCATTTTCTATCCAGTTGGATGCACACTGAAAGGGATGTGCAGAAGTCTGTTGGCACTTGCACCCACTCCTCGCCAGGTTCTAAGTCCTCAAGTGAACACACCTGTTGAAGAATGTCTTCGGCTTGACCCATCCACGACCGTCCTCTTTTTAACCTGCTGCCCTTCACCTTCCTAATTTCACTATGCAGTGGATGTTGTGTGTTTGCATTAATTCTGAGGTAGGCGCGTGCCCTGCAAACTTGTATTCTCTCTTCAATGGTTGGAAAATCAAGAAGGTAGCGCATCGCCCTGCATGCTGTATCTCTTGTACATCCAAGAATAATGCGCATTGCTTCATTCTGTATCCTTTCCATCCTTTCTATCTGCTTATGGCTGAGAGTCAGGATTGCCATTGCATACTCCAAAACAGACATGACCAGCCCCTCGTACAGAAGACATAGATGGCGCTGCTCACAGTTTGCTGCCGCCATCACCCGCATCGCTGCCAAACCCCGCTTGGCCTTTGTTATCACCTGGTCTATGTGAACATTATAAGCAAGGCTTCGATCAAACCGTATCTCCAGGTAATTCATTGCCTGCGTTCTTTCCACCGTCTCTGAACACAGCATTACAGTTGGTGTTGGATCGTTGACAATATGATTATTCAACGAGAACCAAGTCACTGTTGCCTTTGTTGGGTTGACCATTGCCCCAGCTTCATCACACCAAGTACTTATGCGATTGAGTTCGGTTTGTAGTTCCACAGCTACCTCCTCTCTATCCTTACCCTGACGATACACTAAAACATCATCGGCATACGACAATGTCCTGCCAGGTCCAGTGATCTGCTCACTGGTGATTCTCACTGTGTAGGCGTTGAACAGTACCGGAGATAATGGCGATCCCTGTGGTAGGCCAGGATATATTGTTGTTGGTTCCGAAGTCCAACTGCCACATCTAAAAACTACTTTCCGTTGGTAGAGGGCTGCAGCGATCCAACTAAGGAGGAATGGACTTACGTTTAGTTCAAGAAGCTGAAACATTAAAAAATCCAGTGGTACTCTGTTGTATGCGTCCTCAAGATCAATCGCTGCAGCAACGGTTTCAGTGCCTGCGTGGAAACCTTCATAGACATCCTGGGCAAAGACTGCTGCATTGGTCCAGGTTTCTCTTTTTGGACGGTACCCACCCAGGGTAGGTGGGAAAACACCTTGCCTCTCTAGTTGGCTTGATATTTTCCTGGCAATTACCTTCTCCAGCAGCTTGCCTATTGTATTCTGCATGGTTATAATTCGATATCCCTGAATTTTTTTGTGGTCTTTGTCAGGCTTCGGCAAGGGAATCAGATAGCTGTGTAACCATTCCTCCTTGATGCTAGCACTCCCTATACTGTTGTTGTACATGTCTGCTAGTTTCTCTAGCTCATTGTCGGTACACTTATTTATGTCGTCGTATCTTATGCCATCAGGACCTGGAGCACTGTTTTTTGATCGTCGAAGCACAGCCTTGATTTCTTTCACTGTCACTGTGTCTTCCTCCGAAGTGTTCTGGGCCTTGCATCTGTCTGAGGTGACCTCCTTGGCCAGATTTCGGCCTCCCATGTCTGTCTGGTTGCCCTGCTCAAGGTAGCGTTCAAAGAGGGCTTTGCCCTTGTCCTCATCAGTCCTCTGCCAGGTGAGGTCAGCACCTTGGAAGTCTGAAATGCTCTTATTCTTGACTACACCACTCATGCTTTTATGTAGTCGCCAGAACAATTTCAGTGACTTGTCTGTGCTTACTCTTTGACACACCTCTGCCCATTTTTCGCTTTTAACCACCTTGACCAGTTGTTTGAAATAGCTTACTTTTGTGTGCATCTCTCTTTCTAAGTGCAAGCAGGGACTAGGATGACCAGCTCTGTTCTTCTTGGCATTTTGCCATCTCCTTACAGCACTACGCTTATCCACCCAAGCCTTCTCCACCTCGAAACTCCACCACGGTGGCTGCTCCCAGCTTTTTTTCCTGCCCTGAAACGTTCTGCGCTTGTCACGTCTTATTTTACTCACCACATCTTGCCCTGTACTGTCATACTGGAACGTCTTTACCTTTAGCTTGTGCTGCCTGGTTCTGCCTTTCTCCACCAATATGCTGCACGGGTGGTGGTCGCTGCCATGGTGTCCTAGGACACCCCATCTACACACTGTAGAGAGTGAAGGTGAAACTAGCGCCAGATCAATAGCACTGTCCTCATCGCCCGGACGGCTTGCTGTCCTGGTGACACAGCCACTGTTAATACAAACCAGGTCGATGGTTTCCAGTGCATTCTCGAGCTCCTCCCCTTGTGTATTGGAGGAAGTGTTTCCCCATGATCTGCCCTTAGCGTTGAAGTCACCACAGAAAATAACATTTCTCTCTTGGCCTAATATGCCACTTAAGCACTGCCACTTCTGGGCGTCCATACTCGCATTGCGGGCATAAACATTAACCAACACGAATGGTATACTGGAATGAACTCTCAACGCCTGTATTTGTATATCGTCACTGTCCCAACTGGACATGTCTAGCTCTGACGCCACCATGCTGTCGCGAACGAGAATCGCCGTTCCCAGATGTCGTCTGTTGTAGAAACATTTGAAGCCGGCAATTCGGAGTAGCTGATCGCCCAGTCTCGTCTCCTGGAGTGCTACAATGTCGTTCCTGTAAACTAGGGTTTCTAAAATAGAGCCCCGTTGTTTTACACTGGCACAGTTCCAATATAGAATACGGATATTCCTGAGTCCTAGACGGTGACACTTGAGTCTAAAACGCCTCAAACCACTGCGCTTACCATGTTTCTTTTTCCCTGCGCGGCTACCACGCCGCTTCGTTATGTTGACTGCTGGCCCATCGGAAAACACACGTTGTTCCGCCATGTTGAAAAAACGTAAACACAGACTGATTTGAACCACACACGCTGCTGAAAATTCACTCAAGGATGGCTTCGCTCGATGCACGAACTCCGTAGCACCCGCGCAGATCTTGAGTAGAAACTCCTGGTTTTACATCCTGGCACACCAATTACACGCAAGAGATGAAAAAATCCATCTCCTACGCGAAAAAGTTAACGAACACAAAACAGCACGACCGTCCGTCGCCATCTTGAAACCGGGTATCTCGTGTATGACTACGCTTGTGTTCAAAGATAGTGAACGCAAAAGAAAAAAAGTATCTGCCATGGGACTTCCTTAGATTGGTTTATGTATGTGGATTTTATGTTAGTTTTGATGCAGCCCTCATTGTGTGTTTGATTTCTCTACTACAGGTTCAGAACAAGCAATTGACTGTGGTTGGGAAAATCATCATTACAAGTGTCCGCATGCCAAACAAGGGAAGTGTCCTCAAACTTGGAGTGAACTTCCAGAAAGAGATCATCCAGCTGTCCAAAGAGGTAAAGTTATCACTGATTTGTCTTCATCTGTCTTCCCTTTATCCTTCATTAGAGCATAAGCCATTAACCTATTCGTGTCAACTCGTTTTATCTTTTGCTGTCTCCTGCAGCTCACACCATGGATTCTGTATTATTTATTCATCTCTGTCTCCATGTGTTTTTAGTACTCCATTTCATTTGCCCTCTGGGTTCAGATGGACTTTCTAATTAAATTAGTAACAGGTTTTCTCAGTGTATGCCCTAAACAGTGCCAGTGTCTTTTCTTCACCTTTTAATTGTCTGAAATTTGTCTAATTCTCTCCATAAGCTCTGCATTATTAATTCTTTTAAACCATTTCAGTCTCCCCTGATGTGTCTCCACCTTGAAGTGGTGGGGGAGCTTGAGTGTCCCACTGACCCCAAGCGATATGCCAATGGATTTACAACTACATATTGGACAGCTCTTGGGATAGGGACCAGGCTAAGAGAGACACAACCTGCTGCCCTGCAGGTAGACTGAGGATAGCAGTCTAAATCAGGCGATCGATGCCAATAATCTCAGTTCGGACACATGCTCTCAGGCTCTCAGCCGAGGGGTATGGCTGAACGTCTCTAAGCCATAAACCCTCGGATGTGAGAGCCTTGTCAGCACTTACCTACATCAAAATTGAGGTGAGGTGCTGAGCACGCTACATGCTTGGTGCAGATTCTCGTTCGAAGGCTCTTAGCTGGGGGAGATGAGGAATCCCCGGATGAAAGGGCCTGGCCGTTTCTTGCCCACAGACAAGGAGGTAAGGTGCTGAGCTGGCAGCACATGTAGCCTACCTCGTGAGCGAGTACTAAAGGTGAAAAAACACCTTGGTCGCACGTTCCGATGAAAGTCTGTAACCGTACTCATGGAGTGAGTGAAGTCAAAGGTGGAAGATTGTCTCGTCGACACGAAATGGAACGCTTGGCTAGCAAATCCATTACGTGGCAGCCCGAAGCAACAGCTTGCTGAGTGGAAGTCAAAATAAGAGTCTAACTTGCCTCAAAACCCGAGGAAGGCTAACCTCATTTAAAATGCCTACCGAAGACGGAAGTGCCAGCCCACGGGCGGCAAAATAAAAATTGGCACTACGGAATTACATCCGAGTGAAATGTCTTTCGTGGCCGGAAAAGCTCTAACTAGTCTTCCCTCGTGCTAGGAACAGCTACCTAGTTTCCGAATGCCGCTCTTGTTCGGAACAGCTCTGACTAGGTAGTTTTCCGAATGTCCGACGTGTCTGGAACAGTTTTGACAGGCACAACGACAAGCACATGTCCGAATCAAAAACTCGCTGACTGGATACCGACTGCAGACCAGTCTGGTTTGTGGGGGAACGACCCGGGGCAAACGAAATGCCCAATATATTGAAGTGAGGAATTAAAGCAGCCATGAGCAGGACGTGACGATTCCCTCGGTGAGCCTAGCACCAGGGCGCTATGTGTCGGCCCTGCAATTATGGAAGCCACCCTGGATGGCAGAAAATGCTATGGACTGTCCCTGCCTTTCTTTGAGGGATGACTGTTAAGTCTTTGACCGTTCCAACTTGGTCAGCTGGGTTGTGGACGGCACCACAAAAAGTGAGTTTCCCAGGAATGCTAACCTGGTCAAAAATGCAAGCTAAAAGTCGGATGTGTTGGCCTAAGGGCTTCGACCCAAGGGTGCCTAACGAGACACACTGCAATCACATCTGAAAAAAACACTCTGGATGAATGCAAAGAAGAAGAAACCATTTCAGTCCTTCTATTGTGCTCAGGCACCAGTTAATGAATGTTTGTGGTTTATTAATAATTGTTTTAGTTGTTCTCCATGGTTCTGATCCATACAGCAAAAGAGAATTGACATTAGAGTTCTAAGTTTAAAACATTTAGAGTTAGATATTGAAAGTTTAGTTCTAGATTTAATGTCTTTATATAAGAAGATATAATATGCTGCTGAAAGTCAAGGCAGGGGGAAAGAAGATGAATGTGCAAAGTGAAGACAGTAATTTCAATAGGATGGTAAAATCACAGTAGGCTATATCATGAAGGCAAAAGACAGAAAATGATGCAGATCCATCACAGTTAAAGCTTTAGTGTGAAGATGGCTTCTGGTTTAATAACGGCTAATACATATCTGCCACTGTTAATCAGCCATTAAAGCTGACAGCACAGAGTTACTGAATTGTATAGTGGTTCATTCTTGATGGTAGCTGGGTGCCTGATTCTCCAAAACTGGCCTTCTTTCATTTAGAAACAAATATATTGACATGTACAAAATATATTCTTACTGAAAAGTTGTGTGTGATCTGTTCTTCTATATGGATGTTCTTCTTTCGTTCGCTTGAAATATAGCTGCAATGTTGTCTCTTGTATGAATTTAACTGTCTTTTTTAGTTCACTCAGCGGTCCATAGAGTTTATCCTCCACTGTTGTCTCTCTAGGCCAGAAGGTTTGCCTAGATATGTTGTAGTTTGGGCAGTCTTGGAGTATGTGCTCTGCTGTCTGCCACGCCAAACCACATGTGCACATGGCTGTTTCACCAATCTTGAATTTTGTATACATGTGGTTGTGTAATCTATTGTGTCCTGTTCTGAGGTGAATAACAATTTGTTCTCGTCTGTTCATAACGTGGTAGTCATCTTGAGCAGGTTTAGGTGGCTTTCTGACTGATTTGATCATTCTTTTCTTTTGGTGGTATGTAATGGGCACATCAGGCTGTTCTTCTTTTGCTATATAGATGTGAATGCTGGACAGGGAGTAGTGAAGTGGTGAAGACACTGGAGGCAACAGAGAAGTGGATTTTGATACGAATGTTGAAAATATGGACATATACAAAAACAAACAATGAATTATTGAGAAATGCAGTAGTAATAAGATCTCTCATCAAAACCATAAGGAAAAGACTTGAAGTTTAAGGGGATATGAACAGAAGAGGTAGAATAAAGAAAAAAGCCTTCTGCAAGAAAGCCAAATAAAGACCAAAACATGTGGGGTAAAACCCAGTGCAATGAATTCGACCCTCTTGCATTTAACTACCCCTTTTTAAACCGCCATGAGAATGGAGGTCATCCTTCTCAAAGCATCTGTGGTGTTTCATCACATATAGACATAATATTAAAGATCCATTGCAGCTGAACTTTGATGTGAAGACAACTGCTCTGATCTCACGTGTTTTAGTGATTTTGAAAGATGTGATGACAATCATTTCATTTATCATAGGTGCGCAACCTGAGATGGCTTGGATTCCGTGTGCCTCTGGCAAATGTGAACAAAGCCCACCAAGCAAATCAGCTGTATCCATTTGCCATCTCCCTTGTGGAAAGTGTGCAGTCCATTGAGAAAACACTGAAAAAGGTATGTGCAGTCCATTGAGAAAACACTTAAAAAATTTATCTGGTGACAAGTAGTTCATATTTTATCAGCCAGATTTCACTATTATTATTATTTTATATTATTTAGTTTAATCTTAATCTTACCTCTAAGTATTATTTTATGTGGATGTGTAATTTGTTGTGAACCATTGCAACAGTATGGTTAGAATTTGCTAGCATTTGAAGCTTTATTTCTCCCCTTCAAATAGTCATCCTTACATGTGAAGACTGCCTTGCCTGTCCACAATCTTTGTTCTTAAATACCATTTATTATAATAATTAGTAATGCCTGTAAACAGGCACTCTCACGCTGTTTATGCTTCACCATATTTCCACCTGTATTATGCCTTTGTTGCCATCACCATATTCCCATATGTATTATGTCCTTGCTGCCATCATCATATTCCTATCTGTTTTATGTTTGCCATCACCATATTCCCATCTGTATTATGTCCTTGTTGCCATCACCATATTCCCATCTATATTATGTCCTTTGTTGCCATCATCATTTTCCCACATGTATTATGTCCATGTTGCCATCATCATATTCCCATCTATATTATGTCCTTGTTGCCATCACCATATTCCCATCTGTATTATGTCCTTGTTGCCATCACCATATTCCCATCTATATTATGTCCTTTGTTGCCATCATCATTTTCCCACATGTATTATGTCCATGTTGCCATCATCATATTCCCATCTATATTATGTCCTTGTTGTCATCACCATATTCCCATCTGTATTATGTCCTTGTTGCCATCACCATATTCTCATCTGTATTATGTCCATGTTGCCATCACCATATTCTCATCTATATTATGTCCTTGTTGCCATCACCATATTCTCATCTATATTATGTCCTTGTTGCCATCACCATATTCCCATCAATATTATGTCCTTGTTGCCATCACCATATTCCCATCTGTATTATGTCCTTGTTGCCATCACCATATTCCCATCTATATTATGTCCTTGTTGCTATCACCATATTCCCATCTGTATTTGGTCTCCACTATGATATAAAGATGTGTATAAGCGGGACATGATTGATACAGGCATTGATATTGCACAGTGGGAGCAAGTCGCCGCTGAACTTGTTGCATTAAAGGCAAAGATCATAAGTGGAATAAAGACAAAGGAGAAAATGATTGCAGATAGGTCACACTGAGCACTTGAGATGTAAGATGGTGTGTGATGGTGGAAATGACCATGTGTTCACATGCATTCATTGTGGACGAACATTTACAGCACGAATTGGTCTGACCAGTCACATTTGCTACCGCCATGGGTTGTAGTTATTATGCCTTTTTGAAGCACAATGTGTTGCATGATTTATTGACTGGTATATTTTGCTGCATCTCACCAGAAGCTTACAATGTAGTTATATATCATATGAATTTAATACATGAATTATACTTTAGCTGAATTATTTAAAACACATTGGACCTATTGTTTGTGGCTTCTGTGTTTAAATTCACTAAGGGAACTCATTTGAAATTTAAAAACAATTTTGTTTGAAATGTGATTGCAGTCTGTCATATAAATATCATGTATAGCTTGAACCCTGGGTAAAGTAAGCAGGCAAGGAAATCACTAGAAGTTTCAGGGATATGGTTTTATGACAGAATAGTGACCATTTCTTGGATAGCCAAAATGAATAGTTTAAACACACATGCAGGGTCAGTGACGATGTACATCATATTTCTTCCAAAGCATCATTCATTTTTTCACATAATATTATATATACTCTGGAAATGTACCTGACGAGATGCAGTGAAATGTGCCAGGCAATAAATCATGCAATATTTTATTCATGGCGTGTGTGTTTAAATTCACATAGGGAATACATTGTTTAGAGAATGAATAATGTGAACATTTGGGAAGTTGCTTACAGAAGGTTGCCTGCTTGTATTACAGAAGCCAGCAAGAAAAGAGCAGAAACAGCTAAGCCTTTCCAGATTTCTTTGGTGGTGAAGATTCTAGAATATGTAGAGAAGCTCAGCGAGGAGCTGACAATGGCTGCCAACATGGGATGGCTGACTGCTAGCTCTGGTACATTTTTAAATTTAAGCTTTATTAACAGATTCAGTTAAATAAAAAAAAAATAGGTTTAGATCAAACAAACATGGATGGCTACAAATGGGGTGTCACAGTTATGATTTAAAAGATGTTAATATGGTAGCAGACATGTTGTATTATAATGCAATGACATTTTGGCAATATATAAGCCCATGGCAGATACATGAAGTTGATTAAGACAATAATCCCATGGCACTAAATCAGTTAAGCCATTAGGAGTGGCATTGGCATAGTGGTCGTGTTTCTGTCTGCTAGCTCATCAGTCCTGAGTTCAAATCCTCAATCATTAGACATGATTTGTCCACGGGGAAATTATCCACTTGGTTAAAAATGTACCCTTTTATTTCCATTTCACATTTTGGTGTCACCTTTTACTTTGATATCACCATTGTTACTGTTTTCTTGCTATTCAAGAAGAGTCCTTTCGTGGCACTCTGTTACTACATTGTCCAAGAACTGTTGTAGATCTTTTGCACTATCCGCCACCAGTACTGTGTCATCTGCATAGTGTATATTATTTATATTATAATCTCCAACTAGTATTCCTGGTGTCTCTTTGATCTCTCTCATTGTTACTTCGCTATATAGGGATAAGAGATCCGGTGACAAGACACATACATCCCTGTTGTACTCCTAACTTTATTTGTTCATAATTGCCCTCTTTATTTTGCATTTTAATGCTGCTACTTGGTTCCAGTAAATATTCTTTATTATTCTTAAATCTTCCTCATCAATGTTATCTTCCAACATTTTAATCACTTCATCATGTTTTACTTTAACCAAATGCCTTATTATAATCTATGAAGCACAAATATACGACTTTCTGTGTCTCTATTGATCTTTCTTTTAGTGTCAGTAATGTGTATATTGCACTGTTTGTACCCTCTCCTTCCACAAATTCACACTGTTCTTTAAGAATTTTCATTTTCATTCTTGTTCTTCTCATTATAATTCTGAGTAATAGCTTAGTGACATGGTTTATTAGTCTAATTGTACAAAAATCTTCACATTTAATTACTTCTTGCCTTTTTGGTGTAGCTATCAATACATATTTTAGCATATTGCTTGGTAAATACCCACTGCTATAAATATAATTCAACATTTTGGTTTATACATCTACCCCAAATTCTCCGGGCACTTCTAATTCTTCTATTGTGATTCCATCTGACCCAGCTGTTTTTCCTTTCTTCATATGCTTGATAGCATCAGCGACTTGTTCTTTTAGAATAGGTGGACCTTTTAAGTTACTTTCTTCTGTTATTTCTTCCCTTTCTCCATCATATAAGAAAACAATGCAGTATGTTTGTGTACAGTTTGGTAATATAGATAATGTTCAGTATTGAGGGTAAGGGCAAGTTACTCTGCTACAATATGATGTTCATGAAGATCAGCAAGGCTGAATGAATAAGAGCTCAAGGTCTTAAACTGATGTTCAAGTCCCAGACTAAAATGGTGATTTCTCATCCTTGCCTTGGGGACATTAATTACAAGTACCTAGAAGTCTGAGTGGGTTTGCCAGATGGCAAGGGACACTGGTAATAGGGAAAGTAATTCACAAGCAAAGATCAGTCCAGTGCACTAGAAGAAGTAGTAGCGCGTGTATGAGCTTTGCTTGAATTCAAAGCGAGCGAACAAAATAAAATATGATGTTCAGAATGTATGTATTATAGGTATTCCTAGTTATGGTCCCATCAGAAATATAAACATGAATACACCCTCATGCATTAACAAGTTTTAGTCACATGACAATATTAGTGAAATTATAACAATGTTCTTCACCGTATGAAAACAAAATTAACAAATAATTATTAGTTTCATACACATGATGATGATGTTGAGGATAGTAATAACTGATATCATATTATCCTCACTCAATCAGCAATGTCAGGTGTCAGTACATTTCAGAGAGATAGGACACTTCCAGATTAAAATTGATAGTCTTTAGCTTCTCCACACTGCAACTTCGCTATAGTTAGTGCACACAAAATGGTTTATGTGGTGATTGACAATGAAGTACTTAACATCAGTGGAGAACACATGGCCACCCTAGGCACTCTCCCAGCTCATTCCTATGCACTGAGCTGAATCCCGACCTTGTTAAATCCTAGTGTTTTTCCAGCGATTTGAAGTTGCAGTGATAGTCATGAACTGATTCCTGAACATGGAGAGGTGATGGAGAGCTCAGCAACACATTTCTTGTAGTATTGGTAATTTGTACTGTGTCAGAAGAAAAGTCTCTACATGCATTCTGATGGGTGCAAGCTCTTTTCAAGGCTTAGACGACCTGGACTTGACCACAGTAAAAGTTTTATTAAGAGTTGTATTCCAGAGCATTCCCAAGCAACAATAATAGCCCCAACACTATGGCTGCTAAGAATTTGTATACAAATTTGATTTAATTGTACTTAGTTCCTTGTGTGCTTTATCCAGCCTCCTCATAGTTTATTTTACTCATATGTCTCTGATGCAGTAAAAACAAAGTATAAATGTTTTGTTATGAAAAATATGAATGTTGTAAATGCTGTATGGAGCAGCACCAAATATATTTAATAGAGCTAGTGAAGACTCATAATGTTTTCAACTTTAGTTTTAATCTGACGATTTTTACTTTGTGTTTATTGGAACTTTTATACGTATATTTTATTTTCCTTTTAACTTTCACAATTTTAAAATATTTAAAACGTTATAACAAATTTAAAGTATTTAGCTTCAAACATCGTTTCATTTTAGAAATGATGTTTGTTATATTCAAAATAAATGTATGAGCTTGTAATTATGTTAAATTTATTAATTGAAATTTTTATGATTATGTTAGTTTCACAAATGTCTAACTTTATATTTATCATCAAGTTAGTTGATCAAAAGTTATGTGGTCACGTCACTCTACCTCTGAAGTCATCCAGTCACACCACTCTCTCATCCTCTGCTCTCACCGTCATCAGATTAGTCAGATCAGAGCAATCTTGTCACATCAACTTTCTTGTCCACTTTCTCATCAGTCCTTTTCAGCTCAGTCTAAGTCACAAACCTAATGTCCTGCATGGTTATGTGATATAGTTTTTTCATATACATCCTGTTTACATTCTCTTGTTTTCAAAAGCAGAAGCCTATGTCTCTTGTTATGACCAAACCAAAGTTTGGTTAGTGAGTTTGTGATTGTGAGTGTGTATATGTGTATGCGAGGGGCTGTGTATTTGTGACTTATTGAGTGGGTACATAGTTTGCGTAAATGATGTAAGTATGTATGCAGGTATGTATGTATGTGTTTATGCACGTGCTGTGTGTGTGTGTCTGGCTGCCTGCCTATCTCATAGCATGGTAATATGCTTTTTTTATACTGAAAACATTCATTTTAAAATGCTGTTTTTTCCATATATAAACGTAATATGCAAAATAAATTGATGTACGAAAGATGCGTGATTGGAAGGTCCGATTGTAAGACAGGCTTGTTGCCCAATTTGTGGCCTTTGAAAATAAAAGTTCATTCATTAATTTGTTTGTTCTATTCAGTCATGTTGGTTAGGGTCCATGTTTTTTTATTCATATATGAGTCAGATATGCCTGCTGATGATTATTTTCCCCTGCAACTTCACTCTTTGTGTCGCAATTGAAAATGGCCATTTTATATGCTGATTCCAAAAAAAAAAAAAATAATTTCCATGTCATGACTACCATTCTTTCTTCTTATGCCTTCTTTCTGCTGGCTGGAGGACAAACAGCACACACATGACGTGATATAATGAATTCACAGAACTTGGTGAGAAAGGCCAAGAAAGGCATACTCTGTGGAGTTTTGCATGCTTCAATTAACCAATCAAAGACTGAGAGCATCTGTTGGATCTTTTGTTCCAGGACATGCTGATGTGGTGATTGTATTAGAACGGTTTGATTCTAAACATGAGTGACAGTTAAATGGCAATTTCCCAGATTTTAATGAACATGGAATCCCAGGTCGTAAACAAGTAAAGGACCCTTTTACAGACCAGGCGCAATTAGCATATCATGGTAGACCCATGTTTTATTGAGCGATCAGCACTTGGTGAGTGATATTGTCAGAGTTATGACAGCAGCCTCTACTTCCCATGTAATTTTCTGTTATACATTTTAGACCGGGTAGAACTTAGGAGCCCAGTTCAGTAACAAAATAATTATCCTTTAAGAGGGCTGGAACACATGATCTCCAGGTCGGCAGGCAAACAATAGTCACTATACAACCACTGCACTCACTCCCAGTTTGACCCAATCTAAGATAAGTGCCAGGACATCTTCTGGGAAGTAAAGGTGGCAGGCGTGAAATTGACCACGTTACGTATGAGTGCTATGTAGAATATTTAGCCAGCATCATATACCCAGGACACAGGGTTGGAAGTCTTTTAATAGTACACAGCCCTTAAGATTCACACTCATAACTTGCGTTCATATCCCATGGATCGACTCACACTTTTAACTGGTGTACACACACCTTGGGTCGACTCACACTCATAACTTGTGTACACACACCTTGGGTTGACTCACACTCATAACTTGTGTACACACACCTTGGGTCAACTCACCCTCATAACTTGTGTACACACACCTTGGGTCAACTCACACTCATAACTTGTGTACACACACCTTGGGGTCAACTCACACTCATAACTTGTGTACACACACCTTGGGTCAACTCACACTCATAACTTGTGTAGACACACCTTGCATCGACACACTCATAACTTGTGTAGACACACCTTGCATCGACTCACACTTTTAACTGATGTACACACACCTTGGGTCGACTCAGTCATAACTTGTGTACACATCCCTTGCACCAACTCACACTGCTAACTTGTGTACACATCCCTTGGGTGACTCACACAATACCTTGTGTACACATCCCTTGGGTTGACTCACACTCATAACTTGTGTACACATCCCTTGTGTCGATTCACATTCATAACTGGAGAATGAGGTAGTTGTTTACAACTGTCTGGGAATTATCTGTGGAAAAAAAAATGCAGAAAGGAAGAAAACTTGCCACCTCACTTTATTCAGCTGAGACCTAGAATATATGAAGATATACTTCATAACCCCAAGGCAGTATTTTCTACGGGATTACCTGAACCATTTGTAATTAGAAGATCACAGACGCCGGTGTCAGCATAAAGTGGACTGCTTCAGTGGAAGAAATAAGTCAGCATTGTTTTGTTTGTGTTGATGGATTGTCTTGTCACAGTACAAGACTGACATGGAGAAACACATAAAAAATGCAGTTGCAAAAGCCAGATGGAAAATAGCCATCTTGAAAAAGCTAAGTGGAACCACGTGGGGAGCCAGTGGGAAAATACTTAGCAAAGTTTACCAACAGAGCATACAATCACACCTGGAATACGGGTCAACTACGTGGTGTTCAGCATCGGTAACCACACTACAAGAGCTGGACAGTTTTCAACCACGCCAACTCTAGACAATATCAATAAATGTATAAGAACCTACCCACAGCAGACAGTTCGATACCCCCATGACTGAATAACTATAGCACCTCAACACTACTGACCCTATCCGCGCACCCCGCCATGACCACCACCATGCCTCTTCTCATTTAATTTTTGTCTATATATGTTTTTCCTTTATTAAATTTTTTTATATCTTCTTTGAATCTTTTATTTGTTATTGTTTTATGTAGTACACTAGACGTACCCTGCCCTACAATTTAAGCAGTCACTTGACTACCCCTTCACCACTTTACCACCTCTTGCATCATCGCTCACTTTAATACCACCGTATCACTACATGTACCCTCCCCTACAATTTAAGGGGTCACTTTACCACCCCTTGACCACTTGATAACTCTTGACCATCTCTTGCGTCATCGCTCACCTTAACCACCACTGTATCACTACACGTACCCTCCCCTACAATTTAATGGGTCACTTTACTACTCATTGACCACTTTAAAACCTCTTGACCACGTCATGGCTCACTTTAACCACCACCGTATCACTACACATACCATCCCCTACAATTTAAGGGTCACCTCTTGACCACATCATTGCTCACTTTAACTACCACCATATCACTAGACATACCCTAACCTACAATTTAAGGGGTATTTGACCACCACTTGACCACACGCACTAGACCACGCCTACTTTTTAAACATTAAAAATTGATTTTAAAAAAATAAAAAATACCAGGAGTTAATGCCTTTTGAGGCGCACCTCTTTGTTTATTATTACTGACTATAGCTTTTGCACCTCAAAAACGGTCATCGCAATGTCATTCTACACTATTGATATCGTCTATCAAGAAGGCAAAGTGCCAGTAAACAAATTGAATGCTAGTAAAACCCTATGGAACATCACTACCAAACAAATTATGGCAACATTTTAAGAACACGCATCTTACCTGTGGCAATATGCGGAGGTTAGTCATGAACCATTACGTAATCACTAAAGATGAACAGATGAGCATTTGTATCTAAATGCTTCAACAAGTCTTAGAGTACAGCAATACTGAAGACAAATACTTTCATTCTACAAGACGTGAAAATTAAAAATTAAAATAAAATAACAGGCTAATAAATGCACCATATCTTGAACACTGAAACCATCACTATCATCATGTGCTATGCTGACAAGCATTGGAAATCACAGTCTGCCTCTCACCAAGCCACCAGAGTCTCAGATCAGGTCTGTAGTCTTGTCCCTACCATGTCATGTGACCAAGCCATTCAGGTATTTATCCCCTCTGTTTTCCGTTTGCTTCTTTCCCATAAACTTTACAAGTCGTGACTAATTTTTCCAACACTGAAATACTTTAGATATATTATTAAACGCCAATGTGGTTTCGAAAGAACAGTGATGGAGTCTTGGTTCCTGGTAGAAGAGGCAGGGCTCGATGGGCACACAGAAATGAAGATACTTTGAGCATTAAAATTCACGAGGCAGGGAAACAATTGGGTGTATTTGCTATGACTGTGCACTGTTTGAAAATATTGCCGGTCCAAGTTTCGTATTCACCCTCGGTAAAGTTCATGCAACTGAAGCCAGCCGCCAAGGCCCACTACAACAAGCGCAGTACCATCACCTCCAAAGAGAACCAGACGGCTGTTCGCAACAGACAGAGAGAGAACAAGTCACCTAAACTGTTCAAGAGAAAAAAAACGAAGCTTCGCGTGTAAATTTAGAGGAAACCGGAGTTGAAGAAAATAACGCAGCATCAGAATCTAAAGGCAAAAATGTAGCAAGACAAGATGCTGGCGCTGCAGACCTCGAGAAAGTCACTGATTATGTTAAAGAGAAAGAAATAGCTGCTCAGGATATTCAAGATGCTATGCGAATAGTCAGTGACAGACAAAACAAAGAAGCAAGGGCAAAGCATGAAAAAGAAAAAGAACTGTCAAAAGTGAAAATCAATAAGGATGATGTGAATTACATTGTGCAGGAAATGGAGATATCACGAACACAAGCAGACCGTGTGTCAAGAGAGTACAAGGGCAATATTTTGGATGATATAGGCTTTTTAACAAATTAAAAATGTTCATTTATTTATTGGTATGTGTAAATTAATTATTATAAGCTTTTGTTCTTCTGTACATATGATTCCATCTATGTGTTAATACCTTTTATATATATATATATATATATATATATATATATATATATATATATATATATATATATATATATATATATATATATATATATGAATTAAATGAGATGCTCCCCGCCAGGGGCTGGGTGATGCCGGGTCAGGTCGTCTTTTTTGGGAACGGGAACGGTGGCAGGGAACGAATATTAATCCTCAGATTAATTGATAGATAGTCGGGAACGGGAACTTATATGACTACTTATATGAATTAAATAATGAGATGCTCCCCACCAGGGACTGGGCGAAGCCGAGCCGGGTCAGCTAGTGTGTGTGTGTGTGTTTATATATATATATATATATATATATATATATATATATATATATATATATATATATATATATATATATATATATATTTGGGTTTAAGTTAGGAAAATGATTTATATTCAAATATACTTTGAAAATACAGCTACATTGTTTCATTGGTATAAAATATCAATTTTAGAATTTAATACTGCGGTCACATACTGCTCACACAAGGAGGTAAATACAGATTACAGAATTTGGACCGGCAATACACTTTTCGAAGTCCTTGCCTTAAAGCTTAATTAATGCTTAATCTAATAATACATTTTGATAGAAATTCGCTACATGATGATGTGATGATGATGATGTACAATACTACTTTTAATGCATTTTTGAAATAGGAAATTTAACTATGAAATATGCAGTACTAGTTTCATTTAGCTGCCATATATTGCGAAGCCGAAGTTTTAAAATCTTTTGTTCATTGCTTCACGCGAAGAAATTGATAACTTCCTGGATAGAGATACAGGCAGGAGTTCTGTGAAATGTATACGTTGTCAGTTATCAGTTGGGGTATCTTCACTGCACTCCGGACATGTGCATAGGTGCTCAGATCCTCCCCCCAGCATATGCATCAGCGTCCGGTGGCTAATAGTGCCAGTTCTGTGTTGGTTGACGAGGCGCTTTCTTTTCCCGATGTACCTCTCGCGTCTGGCAGTGCCGATTCTTACCTCCCAAGTCTTTCATCCTGGACAGCGATGTGGATTCACTGACGTCAAAGTCCTCTGTTCTAGACATATCTTTAAGGGCGTTAATAACATCGGCACGATCCATGGGCTGGCCATCTACAGGGGTTGCAGAGCCAGCCAGTTTATCAGCTCGTTCATTTCCCTCGACTCCCGCATGTCCCGGGACGAAGATGAAGGTGACTTTACGGACAACAGACTTCTGCAGCGACTCAGTCCACTGTCTACGTACAGATCCAGCTTCGACCTTCTGAATCATGCTCATTGAATCACTTAGTACACACACGTTGGTATAATGCTGTGTTGTCATACGTTGTCATGACGACAAAGGCCAGGTATGTTTACAATACAGGCGAAACAAGATTTTCGTAGTAGCAGGTCAAGAATGCTGAAAACTAATATTTTCTCTAGTGGTAGTTGTAGACCACGACCCTGTCAAACGACCTGTTTGGTGTTTCTGTGGCGCTTTACAGTTGTTTCGTTGTCAAGAATGTAATTAACACTGTGGTTTCAAGTGCTCTGCATTGCTTTCTAAAGCGACCTAATTTTAGACACTTCCGGTAGGCCAATTGGCTGACATGGGTAAGTTAATGGAAATACGTTGGTTATGGCTGTTGGGTCGGAAGGCTGAGCAGGAATGGGCATGTCCTTTTTGCATTGACGTCGTTCGACATAACATAACATGACACAACATATCATGGACTACTAACGCTGTTGCTGCTGCGGCGGCTGTTGCTGCTGCTGCCCCCTCCTCCTCCTCCTCCTCCTCCTACTACTACTACTACTACTACTACTACTACTACTACTACTACTACTACTACTACTACTACTACTACTACTACTACTACTACTACTACCAATTCAATACTACAAATGCTTTTGCTACTACCAGAATTACAACTTCCCTTCTCCTCTTTATCCTACGACTACTACCACTATTAGTTACTAATATTATCATGTCCTCTGCTGCTACGTTGACTAATGCTACGTAATACGTTTATTGGAGACCATAAATAGCACAATAGAGGTTACTTATTTGCCTTATCCATATATGTATATTTAATTTGATAACAGATGTTTGTTGAACGCTTGATCAGCCAACAACAAATAATATAATAGTATAAACAACATCAATTTTATTATAAAATAAGATAATAGAAAGCATCAGAGAGTTATGTTCGCCGATGTCTGCTCCAGACATTGAGCATGAGGGCCAGTAGTAGTAATAGAAGAAGAAGAAGAAGAAGAAGAAGAAGAAGAAGAAGAAGAAGAAGAAGAAGAAGAAGAAAAGTGTATCTTCTACTATTAGATGGATCATTGGCATTTTATTTTTTTTTAAAAACAACACTTCACGCAACCATAATCAAAAGATCAAACAGAAATACTTCAAAAATGTAGCACAAAAGAATATTTACAATCAGAAATAACACAGCGTGTTTTCACCGAAAAGAGACTACCCAATCAGTTAGTGTTTGAAGGGGAGGTCCAATTAAGTTTGTCAAACCAAACTGGCAGATTCTCTCCATTTAGTGTGCGCAGATTTGGCGGCTGTGTCTACAAGCTCTCGCGTGCACGCAAGTTTGGATAGCAATGCACTTTCTTGCTTTCGATTTGCTGACAAAAATCCCGAACAAATATAACACACCCACGTTGGTTTACTTTAGGGACAAAACAAAAAAATACACGAAATTGTTTGAGACAGTACAAACGTTTGAGTCCTTAACCTATTTCTCAAGTTGTTAAAGTTCTGCTAGATTTCTTGAAAGAGTGTTAATTGAGAACTGTTAAATTAAATCGGAAGAACATGAAGCAGAGCTTAAGTCACAAAATTCTAGTTATGCCAACGGCTTCGGGTGCAGAAGCGCAATTGAGAGCACACGTCTTAATTACAGTGTCTACAAGCTCTCGCGTACACGCAAGTTTGGATAGCAATGCACTTTCTTGCTTTCGATTTGCTGAAAAAAATCCCGAACAAATATAATACACCCACGTTGGTTTACTTTAGGGACAAAACAAAAAAATACACGAAATTGTTTGAGACAGGACAAACGTTTGAGTCCTTAACCTATTTCTCAAGTTGTTAAAGTTCTGCTAGATTTCTTGAAAGAGTGTTAATTGAGAACTGTTAAATTAAATCGGAAGAACATGAAGCAGAGCTTTAGTCACAAAATTCTAGTTATGCCAACGGCTTCGGGTGCAGAAGCACAATTGGGAGCACACGTCTTATCCTGATGCGAGGAAATGCAGAAATAGTTCTATACACGTTTGCTACAAAATTGCCCCTTAAATCGAAATAGTTTTATACACACTTTGCAACTTTGCTACAAAATTGCCCCTTAAATCGAGAGTTTATACACGACAGATATTTTGCCACAAAACTGTCCCTTAAATTGAAAGCGTTCTAGACATGACAGGTAGTTCTGCCACAAAAATGGCCCTTAAAACTAAAGAGTTCTATCAGGGGCGTCACGCGGGGGATGCGGGCCGCACGGGATGACACCATCAAGGGGTGACACCAAAATAAAAAAAACATTGCAAATTTGACAAAGCAGACATAGCAAAATAACAAAAATTTAACTTTGTCCGAGTTTGTCGAAGTTCTTTATTTATGTTTTACCTGAAGTATTGAAGTTATATTGTTCAATTTGTTTTCTTTCTTATGTCCTTATTAACTTTTTGACTTATTTTACAAACATTACTATATGCGATTATATATCATATGGTACAGGAACACACGGAAGAAGACCACGGTGAAAGTCTAGAGGGGAGACACCAAGAGTTTACCGCACTGGGTGACACCAACCCCAGTGACGCCACTGAGTTCTATACTCGACAGATAGTTTAGTTAGATTTGTATTAGAACGGCTCGATTCTAAACATGAGTGACAGTTAAATAGTAATTTCGTCTCATTGTTAGAATGATATACATGAATGATAGTTACTTTAAAAGTTCGCCTCAAAACTAATTTGGGAAGAAGGTGGTGCTGAAGACTTGTAAGCTACAGTGCTGGAATGGTAATCTGGTATAAAAGATATTTTACAGACCCCAGACTTATACTTATAGACATAAACGGTAATTTGGTTGGAAATCCATTTTATAGCAGCAGAGTCCACATGTGAGTGGCATTTTGTTTAGAATTACCTCACATAGAGCAGTGGGGAACTACATTAGTGGCTTTATCTGGAAGTGTTTGCAGACAACCGAGAGCCCTCTCAGCTCCCAGGACGGCCTTATCTAAAATCAGTACTAAGAAGTGTTGTGAAAAGTATAGGCGGTCGGCGAAATATCGACTACGAGTGCCGATTGGTCAATAAATAATGGTGTTAACGCATATACGAAGTACGCCTAAAGGAGTGGACAAGGCTCCGTTACTTTGCTTTAACTTGTGTTCAGCCTGAACCGGGAAAGCTAACTTAGTCAACAAACGCCCGCAGAAGTCGGATGTGTCGGTCCCAAAGTGCAGATATCGCAACTCTGCTGTAAACTTACACAACGGAACTACGTCAAAAAAAAAATCGGTAAGAGAAGAAGAAAAAGATGATGAAGAAGAAGAAGAAGAAGAAGAAGAAGAAGAAGAAGAAGAAGAAGAAGAAGAAGAAGAAGAAGAAGAAGACGAAGAAGACGAAGCCTCTCAACGGTATTATGTGCGGTGTTTCATATCAAGCCTCTGATTATCGCAGTGGCGCCGCTCGCCGTCGTTTACCAAACTACCAGACGACTGGTCGATTCCGTCTAAAGCTAGAACATTAAGGAATCAGTAATCGAGGTGTAATGGTTAGGGTGCTTGCTATCTACGACAGTGGACCTGGATCAGTCCCCAGCAGTGGAAAGACCCCCTTCCCCTCCTCTCCCATCACTCCACGAACTGTACGCTGGACATGGGCTCCAAGGTCGTAAACATGTGAATGACCCTTTTACAAGCCAAGGCGCAATGGGCATATCATGATAGAATCACATTTTTATAGAGCGACCGGTGCTTGGTGGATGATATGGTCAGCGTTACGCTAGCTGACTACTTCCCAGATTATTTTCTGATATACATTTTAGGCAGGGTAGAACTCGGAAGCCTATTTTAATACAACAAAAAAAAAACGAATCATTTATGCGGGTTCGAACCCAAGACCTCAAGGTCACTACGCTTCTGCGGCTCCCACTTCCAGGTCGACCCAACCTAAACTGGGCACCAGAAAATTTTCTGGGAAGTAAAGGAAGGCGATGGGTGGGACATTGACCACGAGACCTGTGCCAAGTGCCGTATAGAATATTCAGCTAGCACCATATACCCAGGACGCATACAGGTTTGGAAAGAATATTTTACTTATACACATCCATTGGGTCGACTCACATTCATAACTTGTGTACACATCCATTGGGTCGACTCACATTCATAACTGGTGAACGGGGTAATTTTTAGAACTGTCTGGAAATTATCTGAGAAGAAAGTGAACAACGGGGACAATAGGAACCATTTGTAACCAAGAGATGACAGACGCCGGTGATAGCTTAAAGTGGACTGTGTCAGTGGAAGAAATAAGTCAACGTTTGTTTTTTTGTGTTGATGAATTAATTGTCTTGTCATAGTACACTTTGTGATACTACACCGGAATTCCAGGTGTCGAGACAAGAAACCAGTTCGGGGGAAAAGGTTATGGAAGACGGAAACGGCAATATGTTAGAATTCTAAGAATGTTATCGAAGACGATACTTGGGAACGTCTGGCCGATTGGCTAGAACTCCGGGCCCACTCCGAGACCCGGATTCGAATCTTCTGTAAGGTGATGGATTTTTATGTATGCCAGGGGAAAAAAGAAAACCTTAACCTGTACAGTTCGCGGCGATTGCACTAGCCAGGTGATCTTAATTCCTCAGGCTCAAGTTCTCCCTGTCCACCACCGCAAGGTACTATAGGCAGTTAAAATTAAATGTTTGCATATCCTTTACAGGACATCGCTGTCAACATCAGCATTTTTCAGCTGATTGTTGATTTCTTGGCAAGATTACGCTCAGTAGATTGCCATTGCATTCTGAGCGACCGGCTCACATTCCCCTAAGTTACCGACGCGGTTAGAACCGCTACCGATTATCGCCGTCGTCACGTTACTCATGAGAGTATACGGATTACGGAGAAAGATCTTCTTGCATCTCTTTGCATCTCCATTTTAGTCTAGTGTCTAGTCTAGTATCTTATCAGTGCAATTTTCCTCTTTCCCATTGTTTCTATGAATTATTCTTCTTTACTGTTAAAACCGCAGATGTTAAATGTGCATGTTTTGTTAATCGCTGATTTGTCTCGTTGTCCTTCAACATTGTCGGGTCCTTCCCATTTGGGTCAGTCCGAATATGCTTCTTATTATTTCTTCGAGCTGGAAACATCACCTGCCGACTTACTAGGCCAGTCGCAGGTTTAAGACGAAAAACATCTGTCCTTCCTTGCGAGCCAGAGCCCCGTTAGCCCATGACCTCGCGGTCATGATTTCTCGGTCTACACCACGGGGAGGTGGGGTTGACTTGTGTAGTCTGCAGGTTATCCGCTGGCAACTAATTTTCACGTTTCGCGCCTTCTGAGAGTTCCAATTCCAATTCCAATTTTCCAACAAAAAAAAAAAATTTCAAGTTCGGTCTCGTCTAACCTGCTTCCTCAGTGGTGATTATTGTTGAGATCCGTGGTTGTGTGGACTGTTAGTCCTAATTCATACTGGTTTTAATGGTTCCGCTCTGTTCGTCGGATAAAGTTATTTTCTTTCTGTCTTATGCTGGTCCTGATAAAGACCGGTCCTTGGTCGGGCGTTTTTTTTTTTTTTTTTCTCTATTAGCACTACTGAGTGCTTGTTTTCCTCGCCGGGGCTGATCCCGGTCATGTTCAGTCCTTATAAGGACTCGATGTATGCAAAGGCAGAGAGTTCAAGAGCAGTCTCAAACTGTTCCCCCCGGTCAGCTGCCCGTATTCCTCTAGGTTCGCTTACTTGTTTTCGGCCAACCCACAGTCTTGCCACTCCCCCCGCCACACCCAACTGTCCCTCTCAGGACAGCCAGGGCATCCACTTTAAAAAAAATAAATAAATACGTATATATATATATATATATATATATATATATATATATATATATATATATATATATATATATATATATATATATATATATATATATGTGTGTGTGTGTGTGTGTGTGTGTGGGTATGTGTGTGTGTGTGTGTGTGTGTGTGTGAAGGAGCTGTGTTATATTGATGTATACTGGTTACTGAATATAACTATCTGTATATGTTTCTCTGAAGCTCTGCCCAGGCATTGTGATGGAATATTGGCCACATTCCAACTTACATACTTTGGCTTGTCAAGACTGCAAGGTGCAAGTCACAATAGACTTGAATAGTTAACAATAGACCAAGATAACTGATGCTGGATGGACTGAGACGGCACGGAGGGATATCTTCAACAGAGTTGATCCAGAAAACCATAGACAGAGATCTGTTGACAGAGATGAACGCTTACGTGAGCTGGCAGGGCACATGATGATGATGAACCTTAAATATATGAATGCAACCATGAGAATCGTCTGATAACCGTACTGTGTCAAATAAGTCCAAACGTAGACGAAATCAATCCTTAAATGAAGACTACAAAACTAAACAGAATAGTTTATTTAAAAATGAGCTTAAGGGATAGTCACACAATACACGGTTACATCAAAGATATTCAAAGTAAGCAATAGTCACAGTGAAGATCAAACAACGTACCCAAAGTGTACAAGTACTCTACTACAGGTGTGAAGTGAGCAAGGAGATCAAATAAAGACACCTCATCCTCCAAGGAAGGCTCAGAAAGAACGCACACATAGAGTCAATAGACACAGCACTGAGAAATGCCCCCAAGAGGTTTCATCATCAGAGTCTAGGTGAGAGAAAGTTGTAATCCTTCGGAACACTAAAAATCACAAGACTCAGCGCTTGTTCAGTGAACGCTTCTCCTGTTAATGGCAGCCTGGCTGGACCGCGGCGGCGGCTGCTGCTGCTTTGAAATTCATTACAACTGCGATCATTCAAACTTGGAGAATTTCGTAATGCCATCATCACTGAAGGTAATGCATACAGGTGAGAAACAAGGGCTGGCTGATTTGCCCTTTTGGTTATAATTGATGATTAGATTCTGTTAGCCACGTATGGTGGACGGTGCTCACCAAACTGACACCCAACATTTTGCGATGCAACCTAAAGAATGAATGTCATGGCTGAGCTAACCCGGCTCTAAGCATTGGTTGGCAACTGGCCTAGATGTCATTGCAGGGCAGACCAGGCCCTAAGTATTGGCCGCCAACTGGTCTAGGATCGAAGCTTCAACAGGCGAACAGTTTGAGCATTGCTTTGCTGATCCGGCACTTCGTAGTTAGAAGTCTCTTAACCGATGCTGGAACAATCTGTTCCCTGATATTAGAAGCATATCTTACTGATGTAGAAACTGACTGATGCGGGGTGATTCTGCAACAATTGGAATGAAACATGTGACCTCCAATTACCGTATAAACAATTCGCATGCTACAGTACACTTGTAACCACCAAATTCACACAGACACACGTCATCGGTCTAGTAAGATTCGAACCGACACATTGCGTCTGACTATCGGGGCGCAACCTGCCGTCTGTACCGACACCCTCCCTGCTAGAGAGGATCATCTACAAGAACAACCCGATAAGAACGGGATATAAGACGCCTATGCTCCACGGAAATCATTTAAAATATCCCTATAGGCAGTAGAACATATACTCCTGCTACAGCTAACAGACAACAGCTAAAGAAGTATATTTAAACAATATGTTTGTTGTTTTGTTTTTGGCGCTCGCTGGCTTTGAACTCAAGCGTAGTCCATACACACTACTTCTAGTAATGCTGGACTGAATAGTGCGCGTGGATTAGCTTTCCCTATTACCAGTGTCCCTCGCCATCAGGCGAACCCACCCCGACTTCAGAGGTACTTGTAATTTACGTCCCCAAGTCAAGGAAGAGAAGACAAAATTTTTAGTCCAACTGTCCGGTGTAGGGGTTGAATCCCTTACCTCGGCATCCGCACAACGGATGTTTAATAACATGCGTTCTTATCAATTCAGCCATGCTGACCTTGTAAACAATATGAAATAACACGAAATAATGCATCTTTACAGAACGCAAGTATTGAAAACAAAGGACGTTGCGGTGACTAGCCTTTATCAGAAAACAAATACACAAAACAACAAATGAACACTGAGAAGAACGAAGTGTCTACATTAAGGCAGATATTTTTCACCCTTCCATTCTTCTCATTCGGTAATTATGTTTACATTTCCACATCTTTACCGCGGTTCCACTAATTTATACATACTTTAAAGAAGCATACACACCTACGTGAAGCAAAGGTAACAGCGACACCAACATTATTCACAGGCACCTGATAGTGTTGCCTTGAAATCCCAAAGGAATGAAATTCGACAGATGATGATCTTTTCCTGAGACATCATCATCTGAATCATCACATCAGGAAACAATAAACCTCTTCTGTGAGGTCAGTATGGTCGAATTGATAGCGGCGCACGTTCTTAAACTTCGGGTGTGATGATGCCGAGATAGCAGATTCTAACCCTACACCGGTCAGTTAGAGACTAAAATGTTGGCTTCTCGTCCTTGACTTGGGAACGTAAATTACAAGTACATCTGAAGTCAGAGTGGATTCGTCTGATGGCGAGGGACACTGGTAATAGAGAAAGCTAACCCACACACACACACATACACTAATTAGCCCAGTGCTCTGGAAGTGCATGAACTACGCTTGAATTCAAAGTGGAGAGAATGAAAACAAAATCTACTGCTATGAATCAGATTAAGCATGGAGACCTTTCCATCAGAATGGAACTGCACCAACGACAAATTTACGTTACTATAAGACGCCCTGCGAAGAATGGTTTGAGAACACTGAAGGCGTTTCTTAATTGCACCGAATGTTTGCTCAAAACGATAGCAGCAATCGCGGGCTAATATTTACATTTAAGAAATATTTTATATTTCTGGAGGATATCATACCGTCTGTTGGAACACCAAATACATTACTGAAGTGTCATTGAAACAAGAACAAGGTATTATCGGATAACTTTCCGATCGTAACTAATGGTTAATGGCTAGAAGCGGGAAAACTTTGAGTTCTGAGGTCACACATGATTTAATATAATTAGCGTAATTCTGTGAAAACATCTTCCGCCATTGCAGATTCTTACGAATGACCTTTTGAATTGTCCCAATTGACACATCAAATTCTGTCGCTAGCAAGCGTATGCTTCGACAACGATTCATCTGTACTGCTACATCAATTTTGGCGATGGGTTTTTTTCTGTTGCAACAATATGCGCTTGACCCGGCCGTCGAAGATCTGTCGTGAACTGACGTCCTTTCAGAAAAATTCGTGCCCAGTCTGTCACTGTTGTCTTCGACACACATTTGTTACCGTACGCTGCCTGCATTCTTTGATGAATGTCCACTGGTCGACATCCTTCAAATGAAAGAAACTGATTCATCGCTCTTTGAGCTTCTTTGTACGGATTTTGGATCCATCCATCCATCCATCCATCATGTGCCATGCCGGTAAGCGTGGGCGGTCATGTTTTGCCATATCACTCGATCACCAGAGTCGTGGATCAGCTCCGTGTTCCTGTCTCGACCATGCCATGTGGCCAAGCCATCCAGGTATTTGCTTCTAGGTCTTCCTCTTGGTCTGTTCCCTTCGATCTTGCCAGTTGTCACCAAGTTCTCCAATCCATTTCTTCTCATAACATGCCCAAAAAATTTTGACCGTCTGCGTCTAATGTCTCTAATCAGTTTACGATCTTCGTTTGTTTCTTGAAGGACCTGTTCATTGGTCTTTCTGGCTGTCCACGGTATTCTTTGCATTTTCCTCAGAAACCACATTTCTACAGCCATCAGATGTTTTTCAGCTTGACTGCTCATTGTCCAAGCTTCACATCCATATAGAAGTACAGGTTCTATGTAGCACCTCAACACTCTTTTTCTCGCTTCAATTTTATTGGTCAGTATGTTTTTCATCTTGCTAAAGGCTACCTTAGACATGGCGATTCTTGTTCTTATCTCTTCAAGGCATCTCCCATTAGATGTTATAACTGTTCCGAGATAATTGTACCTATTCACTTGTTGAAGAATATTCCCATTTACTTGTATATTACATTGTGATATTTCGTTCTTTTCTCAACGGTCAGAAACAGAACCTATGCAACAGTGGACGATAAGCACGTGCTCTTTTATTCATTGGTTAGTACTTATCACATGACTATGACGTGATCATGTTCAAAGTACGTAAATACGCGCGGTGCGGCACGAAGGGATTTCAAATGAACGCTCCTAATACACAGATGGGTCAGCACAAAATGCTGTTCGAAATGGAGGAGCGGGAGTGTACATAGAATACCTAAGTAATACTAGGGACACAGCCAGAGTTCCAACAGGAAAGTACTGCCATAACTATGATGCTAAAAGTGAGGCAATCATGATAGCCACAGAGAAATCACAAAATACCAGCCATGGTACACAACCTGTGGTGATATTGACAGATGCAAAATCCGTAATAGAGGCGCTCCTGTCTGGGAAATTGCCAGTTCTAAGGACACTACTTTCTGATCTTAGCAGTCAGCATAAGGTCACCATACAGTGGATACCATCCCATTGTGGAGTACCTGGAAACGACAGAGCTGATCGATTGGCTAAGGAAGGAGCAAAAGAAGAAGAACTTGATGTGCCCATTACATACCACCAAAAGAAAAGAATGATCAAATCAGTCAGAAGACCACCAAACCCTACTCAAGACGACTACCACGTTATGGACAGACCAGAACAGGTCATTCTTCTGCGCCTCAGAACAGGACACAATAGATTACGCAACCACATGTATACAAAATTCAAGATTGGTGACTCAGCCATATGCACATGTGGTTTGGCGTCGCAGACAGCAGAGCACATACTCCAGGATTGCTCAAACTACAACATATCCAGGCGAACCTTCTGGCCTAGAGAGACAACAGTGGAAGATAAACTCTATGGACCGCTGAATGAACTAAAAAAGACTGTTAGATTCATACAAGAGATAGCATTGTAGTCATAAACATATTTCAGGCGAAGGAAAGAAGAAGAAGACATATATTTCTAGATAGTTTACACCATGCATTCCTCCTAGTAGGCTATACGCATGTGTTACATTAACACATCAAACTAAGTCTATTCGATTCGATTATACTATTACCCTACCCCGTTCAAGCTCACAAGAGAAGTTATATTAGGGTCCACCACTGTCTCAGATTAATAATCCCGTGGCCGAGTCAGTCACAAACATGATAGTAATGGGAAGGTGATTGTTATCCGAAGAGAGTAATAATCGTCATATATAAGGCCCAATCCCTTTCAGTCCATGTGTACTGAATCTTGAAATGTCTGCATTCTAATATAACTCTCCGACGATGTGAGGTTTCAATACTGGGCTTGCGTACCCCTCAAGTTTCTAACTTTGTAGCGGAACAGGGATATGCAGCAACAGTCTTGTGGGAATTGTGTTTCTGTACCGGGTAGAGAAGAAGGTGGCCACACCGACATCACACCAATTTATTCCAGACATGTTTGGACCTCACACGACCTGGGCGCATTAGACTTAAGAAAAGGGATTTTATAGGTTTGAGAGGTGTGAGGATCGACTTCAGTGTACCAGGTTTGTATTCCGTATGGCTCGGTCTCTTTTCGCATAACGTTCTGCCGAAAGCGTCGTACAGCTCATGAACTCCGTAGCTCCTGGGGTCTCGAGACAATTCCACTCTTGAACTGAATGATTGTGTCTGTAAAAGAACTCTGAAGCTACGTGGTTAAACTTCCAGATAAGGCTGGCTGGGAAATGTTTCTTACAAGAAAGATATGTCTCTCAGATCTCTTGGTTAGTCGGAGTTGAGTCAAGACCCGACATTACAACACTCGTGGCATTCCCTCTGTCCTGGCAAAATTGTCACAGCAAAAAACACTAACAAGTGCAAGTCGGACACGCTGACATGTGAGTTAGTGAGGTGCATTACTGTATAGCACTCAGAACCGGTGACGCAGTGGCTGGGGCGCTAGACTGCCGACCCAGGGATCATGTGTTCATGTGTTCTCATTGAGCCGAAGTTTTTTTTTTGTTTTTAAACATTAAAATGGGTCCAAGGTGGACTAAGTCTTAAATGTTAAAAACGATGCAGTTAACACCAGTATTTCTTTTCTTGCTGTTGTGATCGCTTGGCAAGTTTACGCCGTAAACAACCGATACCCATATCATTTAGTAAAAAACCAACTTAACGCGGTCTGCTGCCAAATCGTGCGCAACAGTCTTAAATGGGTTACCAGGAAATATAGGAAGTAAAGAAAGTCGGTGTGATATTGACCACATCATCCACTGAACGTCGATTGGTCTATGAAACACTGGGGTTCGCATCATGTCACGCGGGGAAAAGGGCACTTTATTTATTTTTTTTTTTTTTAATAATTGCACAACTGGGTATGACGCACTCGCCTCGAAAGAGAATCTAAACAGAAAAAGAAGAAGCGATTTTAAGGGAGACTACAAAATTATCAGACGGATAAGGATCAGACAGGGATCACGAGCAGAACCATTATGAAAACCGCTGATCAATAACATAGTCCTCAATGGAAATTCTTACTATTTGTTAATTTCTACTTATTATATATAATTCACGCCGTGCAGAGTTGGTGATCATGTCTATGTATAGTTGTCTTTCTCTTGTGCTGCCAGTCATTTCAGATACTGATGTTCCTTCATGCTATGATGTCAAACTGTCTAGTGTCTTCGCTGTTCGTCTTCACCTACCTCTCCTCCCCTCCACTTTTCCCGTTGTGACAACATACTCCTGTTTTCCCCTTCTAATGACATGCCTAAACAATGTGGACCGTCTTTTGCTAATAACAGTAACCAGTTCTCTTGAATTAATTAACTGCTATCAAGATGTCTTTATTGGTCTTTCCACACACACACACACACATACACACACACACACACACACACACACGCACGCACGCACGCACGCGCGCACCTTAATGGGTTAGAACACGCGAGCAATGTATTCTTATACATACAATCTGTCTGTATATCGCATATGTTGTAACGTCTGCATAGCAAGGGCCATGTTCGGTGCAACGTTAAGAGAGTGTACTTGCTTATAGGCCTTTACACAGCTCATGGGCCCTCGTGGAGGCCACACATGCAGCACTGCATGCTTTTGGTTAATCTGAAAGAAAATATACAACGCCGAAGACATCAAGGGAACACTCCATTATACTTGTGCTCATGTGTCTAGTTGGCAATATCAGGTTATTCATTCTATGCATATGAACTCACCACACGTTGAACAGCGACCAAGACCATTTGACCGTCTTGTGTTAATTGCATTTTAAAATCTTCGTGTGTTCATTATAAATCAGAGAGAACTGATGTATGTAAATTCAGAATTAAGGGTATTGATTGGGGCATATAGTAGGGGAAGGAAAGAAGTGGAGATCAGACGACACCCTATGGGTAGAGGAGAATTTAAGCTCCGTAATATCGTATACTCTCGTGGGTAACGTGATAACGGTGAGAATCAGCAGTGGTAACTTACGGGGTATGTGAGCCGGCCGCGCAGAACGCAATGGCAAACTACTGAGCGTAATCTTGCCAAGAAATCAACATACAGCTGAAATATGCTGGTGTTGACTGCGATGTCCTGTAAAGGATATGCAAAAAATAAAAAGCTTTAAAATAAATATAACGCCGAACTTAAGGAACACATTTACTGTCGGTGAGTGGCTCAACTACTTCTTCGTCTCTTCCGCTTCTGGTAGTCTCGAGATAGTCTGGTAGTAGTCGTAGTAGTAGTAGTAGTAGTAGTAGTAGTAGTAGTAGTAGTAGTAGTAGTAGTAGCAGTAGTAGTAGTAGTAGTAGTAGTTGTAGTAGTAGTAGTAGTAGTAGTAGTAGTAGCAGCAGCAGCAGCAGCAGCAGCAGCAGCAGCAGTAGTAGTAGTAGTAGTAGTAGTAGTAGTAGTAGTAGTAGTAGTAGTAGTAGTAGTAGTAGTAGTAGTAGTAGTAGTAGTGTGGATGATGGAGTGTGACAGCAGCCGACAGATTGCTTATGGTCTTGCACTCTGCGGCGATAGGCAGATGATCTCATCAGTAGAGACAATGGCTATGGCCACCGACTAGTACAGTCACTGCCCAGAAGGAAAGCAATGGCAAACTACCTTCTGCAAAACTTGCCAAGAAACCTTAACAACCATGAAAGAAAACATAATGTGAAAGAGATCTGGTGGCTAGACCCCAGGCCAGGCAGATCAAGTAACACTGGGGAAGAGTGTAGTAACCGTGATGACGGAGTTAATACCGACTGTGTTACCAACGACATCCCATGTGTCAGACTAAACAGGAGAGTGAGAATATGAACGTGGAATGTGAGAAGTTTGTATGAGGGAAAGCTTAAAGTATTATGTGATGAGATTGAGAGGTTAAATATTCAAATTTTAGGATTTAGTGAATATCGCTTGAGAGGCAATGGACATTTTACAAATTATAATGGAAGTATTTTCATATATTCTGGTGGAGACGTCGGAGGCCAGAGCGGAGTGGCATTTTGTTTAGATAAAACAGCTGCAAAAGCATTACTAGGATATAACCCAGTTAGTGATAGAAAGAACCCTCACAATCAGACTTAAAGGACGTCCAAAAACTACAACTCTCATACAGATATATGCACCTACTTCAACAGCAGAGGAGGACACAATTGAAGATTTTTACAGCACACTGAACACATTAAACTGAACACACATTTTACAGCACACTTTTAACACATAAAATTTTTTTTTAAAAAGTCGCTTAAAAGTCGACAGGGTCGACTTCATTGCACCGAGTGTTATCCATATGGCTCGGTCTCTTTCCGCAGTATTTGGCTCGTAAACCGAAGGATGCGGCCCGAAATCGAACTCACAACCTTCGGAGCACGAGCCAAACGGCTTGACCACTTCGCCACAGAGATTCCCATTAAATGTGACACATTAAATAAGATTGGTCATAATGATATTACAATACTAATTGGAGATTTTAATGGTAAAGTAGGTACAGAAAGAGCTGAAAATGAGAGACACATTTAAGGACAATTTGGATTGGAAAATAGAAATGATGCAGGTGACAAATTAATTGAATTTTCCACAGAAAATGAGTTAACGATAGCCAACACACTTTTTAAGCAACACCCAAGAAGACTCTTTACATGGAAGTCCCCGGGCATTCTCATCTCATCTCATCTCATCATGTTCCTCTTGTACCTTGCGGTGTCGAGCTGAAGTATAAACTTCGTGAGAGTGCCCGATTATGAGCTTCATATATCGATATTCCCATGGACTCTGCTATTCCCTCCGTCCAACGTTTACGTGGTCGGCCTCTTCCTCTATTTCCATCTGGTCTGTACATCATTTCCTGTTGTGGTATGCTGTTCACTGGTAACCTACTTGCATGGCCAAACCATGCTGCTTTCTAATAAAATCTAGTGCTGCTTTAACCCCCACTTTTGTCCTGATTCCTTCATTTCTGATCTTATCTCTTCTTGATACGTTGAGTATTCTTCTCAGGAGATTCATTTCGGTTGTTGTGATTTTTCTTTTCTCTTTTTCTGTCATTGTCCGGGTTTGGCATTGGTAACACAGAGTTGTTAGGAAGATTGTGTTGTAAAGTGCTTTCTTGGTAGTTATTGATACATGTTTTTTCTTTAGTGTTGGTGCCATTTGTCCAATGAGTTGATTTGCCTTATTGCATCTATTTTCGATTTCGTCTTATGATCTGCCATTTGATAATATTATACTTCCTAGGTACTTGATACTTGTTTCAAGGGATGTTCGTATAGGTGAATTGTTGTTGTTTGTTCTTCTTTAGTTATAGTCATTACCTCTGTTTTGCTTGTGCTAATTTTCATGTTATGTTCCCTACACATTTCGTTTAGACTATTCATGTGGTCTTGTAATTCAGCTTCTGATTTTGCTATTAGTGCTTGGTCGTCCGCAAACAGGAGTTCTCTAATGGTTAGATTTGCAGATGGTTCTTCTTCTGTGTTCTCTTCATGTGGTATTCTTGCTGTTTCTGTTTGGCTGGTTTCTTAATATATGTTGTCTATATATGTTATGAACAAGAGAGGGGACAGGGCACAACCTTGTCGTACTCCAGATCTTATGGTGAAGGGTTCTGAGTGTCCTCCAGTTGCTCTCACTATGCATTCACTGTTGTTGTATAAACGTCTACATAGGTTTGCTAGATGTGTACTCATTCCATATTGTTTAAGGATTTCCCACAGCTTGTTTCTATCTACTCTAACAAATGTCTTTTCTTGGTCGACAAAGGCTAAGTACAGTGTTTCATTGAATTCGATTGATTTTTCTATAAGTTGTCTAAGTTGTTTTTCCTAAACTCAAGTTGTGTTTCGCTTAGCTGGGGTTCTAAAGTAGTTCGTAATCTTTTTTCAAGAATTTTGCAAACTATTTTCCCAGTATGACTCAACATTGAAATGCCTCTGTATTGTGTGCAGTCTCTTTTGCTGCCTTTGTTTTTCCAAATTGGGACAATTATGGCGTTTCCCCAGTCTCGTGGTGTCTGTTGTTCTACCCAAACATGGTTGAATAGTCTATGTAGCCAAGCTGTTCCTACTTCTCTTGCTGCTTTAATTAGTTCATTTGGTATTTCATCCTGTCCCGGTGATTTGTTCAATGGGGCTAATCTGATGGCTTCTATAATTTCTTCTTTTAGTATGTCTTGTTCTAGTTCTTCGGTGACATCTGTGTAGGTCTCTTGAATTCCTGTGACATCTGATGGGATGTTGAGAAGTTGTTATAAATACTGCTTCCATCTTATTAGGATTTGTTTTTGTTCACTTATTGGTTCTCCATTTTCGCTGTTAATTATTTCAGTTGGGTCAAAGGGTTCTCCTCTGGTTCGCATTGCACTTATCTTTTTGAAGAAATTTCTAGTTTCCTCCTTGTAGTTTTTATTTAGAGTTTCTCCATACTCTTCCCAGTCTTTTTGTTTTTCCCTCTTTACTATTCTACTCACATGTCTTCTCGCTATTCTATATTCTATGTAATCACATTCCTGTTTGCTCTTCAACCACTTTTTATATTTTTCCTTTTTGTCTTTTACCGCTTTCTTTACTTATGAGTTCCATCAACTTGTTATTTTCTTTATTCGCGTTTTTCGTTTTTTCGTGGTTCCACATGTTATTTTTGCAGTATTTAAAATGCTTGATTTGAACATCTCCCATTCTTCTTCCACTGTTTTTCTTTCTGTAGGTAATTTTACAAAGAGTTCAGTTAGTTCTTTCTCATAATTTTCCCTTACTGCCTCGTCTTTGAGTTTTTTTTAAGTTTACTGATTCACATGGCATGTATTTTCCTGCTCTTTGTTTTCTTCTTCTTATGGTTCTTATTGTGGCAACGACTGCTTTATGATCTGTGTTTATACTGAAATTGGGCAATGTCCTTGCATTTAATATATTTCTCTTTCTGTTATTTCTTGTTAATATAAAATCAATTTGGCTTTTAGTATCTAGATCAGTGTTTCCCAACCTTTTTTGTGCTATGCCCCACTTAAGCCTTTCTAAAATTATTATGCCCCTCCCCCCACTGAGCCCCCTCCCCCTTAACGTATACATAATTTGTAATATTAAAAAAAATTTAAATGTTCACTAAAGAAACTTGAATTATAGATTTTACGAAGAAATCATTAGGAACTTATTGAGCAAACACAGTAAGTAAATTTTCAAAAAATATAATGGAGAACTTAAATTCAAGTACAAAATAATTTTAATGAAAGATTATTCTATATTATTTAAATTATTAGTAATCATTTATTATTTACATTTATGAGATCCTTGTCACAGCAACCACTTCCTCGTTATGGCAAAATTTAAAATAAAACTTGAAAGAGCTTTCTATACTAAACTACAGAGGTTACACCCAACATATAATAGAGAAAAACTACAAGAAATTACAGTCAAAGAGAAATTTGCGGATGAAATAAAACGTAAACTTGAAACTCTACAAAACCCATTGGAGGAAAGCTTTGACCAAACTTGGTTGAACATCAAGAATACAATTCAATCTACCGCAGAAGAATGTCTCGGTGTGTTAACCACGCATAGAAAGAACAGATGGTTCAATCAAAAATGTAAAGAGGCAGTCGTTAGGAAGAAGAATGCCAGACATTTATGGTTAAATGACATCAACAACATCCAAAGGGAAGAGCAATATAGAAATGAATGTAAAGAGGCTACAAAAATAGTTCGGCAGCAGAAGCGAAAATATATGAGTAATATAATCAAAGATATGGAAACTAATCACCAGAAAAACGAATCCAGAAAGTTTTTTAAAGAACTGAATCCAATGAAACGAGGGCACCAACACAAGACATATGGTTTAAAAGACACAAATGGGAATATGATAAATACCAATGAGGAAATGAGCAACACACGGAAAGAATATTTTGTTGAATTACTAAATTGTGAAGCTCCAAGTAACACTTTCCCACAGGAAGCGGTTCTAACATGTGAACCACAAATTGAAGAACCTGTATTTGAAGAAATCCTATATGTAATCACACGACTTAAAAACAATAAGGCAACTGGGGCTGATGGAATTGCTGCTGAATCTATAAAGGCAGGCGGCCGTGCATTACATCTAAAGTTATACGAACTAATAATAAACATTTGGAGGACAGAAGAATTACCCCATGACTGGAAAGAGTCATTATTGATACCTATCTTTAAGAAAGGATACAAGTTCCAATGTGAAAATTATAGAGGAATATCACTACTGTCCACAAGCTATAAGATACTATCCGCGGTATTACTAAATAGACTAAAACCATATTCAGAAGACATATTAGGTGACTACCAGGCGGGTTCTAGACAAAACAGATCGACAATAGACCAGATATTTATCTTACGACAACATTGGGACTATAAAAGAGATCTCCATAACATTTTTGTGGATTTTAAAAAGGCCTATGATAGTGTCCATAGCAGTAGTCTATGGAATGCTATGCAGGAATTTGGAATACCAAGGAAGTTAATCAACATGACCAGACTATGCATGGAAGATACTTATAATATAGTCTATATCTATAAAACAAAGTGTATGTATATATGTATGTAAATATGTATGTCCTTTATTTGTTCGCGAACGGCCCATCCGATTGAGATGAAATTTTCTACACGCCTTCCTTTCATTCCAGAGCTGTCAACTGTCATAGTTTTTTTTTTCTTCTTCCTCCTCCTCCCTCCTCCCCCTCCCAAAATACGTACGTAAATATATGATGATGATGATGAAAGAATCCCCGAACCAAAACGCTAGGGAAAGGGAAGAAAATGACGTGACTACACAGAATCGTCACACGGCAATCATCATCATCAAGTGCCGTGCCGGCTGGCGTAGGCGTTCATGGCTCTCCGTAGATCTCAGTCTTTGGTTTTTTGGATCAACTCTGCTGCTGATATTCCTCCATGCCACGGCAATATCAATAACAATTCATCTTTTTATGTGTAAGGAAGTTATCTACAGTCGTGTAGAAGGGAAGAACTAGACGAGTATGAATTCGGAATGGCGAACTCTCTCCCCCTCTCTTCTCCTCCCTCTACCTCCTCCCTCCACCCTTCTCCTCTTCCTCCTCCCTCTCATCCCTCTCCCTCCTCCCTCCTCCTTCTCCCTCTTCCTTCTCCCTCTTCCTCTCCCCTCCTCCTCCATCCTCCTCCCTCCTACTCCCTCCGCCTCCTCCCCCCTCCTCCCTCATCTTCCCTCCTCCTCCCTCTCCCTCCTCATCCCTCCTCCTCCTGCCTCCCTCCTCCTCTTCCTGCCTCCTTCTCCCTCATCATCCTCCCTCCTCCTTCTCCCTTCTTCTCCCTCTTCCCTCTTCCTCCTCCTACCTCCTCCCTCCTCCTCCCTCCACCCTCCTCCTCCCTTCTCCTCCTCTTCCTCCTCCCTTTCCTTCCTCCTCCTCCTCCCTCTACCTCCTCCTCCCCCTACCTCTTTCCTCCTCCCTCCTCCTCTTCCACCTCCCTTTCCTTCTTCCCCTCCTCATTCTCCCTCCTTCCTCTCCCTCCTTCTTCCTCCTCCTTCCTTCTTCTCCCTCTGCCTCCTCCCTCCTCCTCTCCCCTCCTCCTCCCTCCTCCTCCTCCTTCTCCTCCTCCCTCCTTCTCCCTTCTTCTCCTCCTCTCCCCTCCTCCTCCTACCCTCTTCCTCTTCCCCTCCTCCCTCTCCCTCCTCCATCCTCCTCCTCCCTCTTCCTCCTCCTTCCTCTTCCTCCTCCTTCCTCCTCCTCCCTCTTCCTCCCTCTCCCTCCTCCATCCTCCTCCCTCTTCCTCCTCCTTCTTCCTCCTCCTCCCTCCTCCTCTCTCTTCCTCCTCCTCCTACCTCCTCCCTCCTCCTCCTCTCTCCTCCTCCCTCCTCCCTTTTCCTCCCTCCTCCTCCTCCCTCTACCTCCTCCCTCCTCCTCTCCACTCTTCCTCCTACCCTCTTCCTCTTTCCCTCCCCCTCCTCCCTATCCCTCCTTCTCCCTCCTCCTCCTTCTTCCTCCCTCCTCCTCCTCCTCCCTCCTCCCCTCCTCCTTCCTCCTCCTCCCTCTCCTCCTCCTCACTCCTCCTCCCTCCTCCTCCTCCCTCTACCTCCTCCCTCCTCCTCCCTTCACATTCCTCCTCCTCCCTCTTCCTTCTCCTCCCTCTTCCTCATCCCTCCTCCTCCCTTCTCCTCCTCCCTCCTCCTCCTCCCTCTACCTCCTCCTCCCTTCACATTCCTCCTCCTCCCTCTTCCGCCTCCTCCCTCCTCCTCCTCATCCCTCCTTCTCCCTCATCCTCCTTCTTCCTCCCTCCTCCTCCTCCTCCCTCCTCCCTCCTCCTTCCTCCTCCTCCCTCTCCTCCTCCTCTCTCCTCCTCCTCACTCCTCCTCCTCCCTCCTCCTCCTCCCTCTACCTCCTCCCTCCTCCTCCCTTCACATTCCTTCTCCTCCCTCTTCCTCCTCCTCCCTCCTCCTCTCTCCGCCTCCCTCCTCCTCCTCCTCCCTCTACCTCCTCCCTCCTCCTCCCTTCACATTCCTCCTCCTCCCTACTCCTCCTCCCCTCCTCCTCTGCACACCAATAAGCCAGACATGGGACAACGGATACTCACGCAAACCTCAGGTCCTGTATGACATCACACTGATGTTGGACAACAGGATGCCTTCATCCGACATACAGGACTTCGCGTTGGAGCTCAAGCCAACGAACACAAGCAAGCAAGCAAAGATTTATAAACTCTTTGTCTATAGTTATGTACCGGCATATGAGTTATAATAAATAATGATACAATCTTTTAGACATTTTCAAAGTTTACATAAAAATAATGCATAATGCATAACATTGTAACTCATCTTTCTATACTTAAGAAGTTATCTAAAAGATGTTGAACAATATCATCACATCTTTAGTGTTTTCCGCCATCATATCGACACGATTCGCTTGACAGCACTTCTCAGCGCTATCAAGCCAAGACGCCTTACACATTTCAAGCAGCGGGGGGAAAATGGCACGTCGTAATAGCACAAAGAAACAAGCAGCTTCCAAGATGCATAGTGAGAAAACCGACCAGACTATCAAGAAGACGAACCTGCCTTTGGAGAGTCTGCATGCAAGCTGTAATAAAGTATCTGAACCTACAGTCAATGAAACTACCAATAAGAAGAGCGACGACTACCCACAGACGAACACAAAAACTTGTGAGAGGAAGGAGGACCAAGACACCAGAATCAGAAACACTGATTCAAACACAGTCAGATGGGTGGTCAAGCGGCTAAAAATGGAGCTTACTGATCAACAAATACAGAAGCAGCTGCAGGAAGAAAATCTTCACGTCAACATTTTGAAGGCAGAGCGGAATCTTACCTACTCAGAATTAAATGAGATGCTCCACACCAGGGACTGGGCGAACCCAAGCCGGGTCAGACAGACAGACAGACAGACAGACAGACAGACAGACAGACAGACAGACAGATAGATAGATAGATAGATAGATAGATAGATAGATAGATAGACAAAAAGACAGGGAGGGAGGGAGGGATAGACGGAGGGATGGGTCTATTAGACAGACAGACAGACAGACAGACAGAGATAGATAGATAGACAAACAGACAGACAGACAGACAGACAGACAGACAGACAGACAGACAGACAGGGAGGGAGGGAGGGAGGGATAGACGGAGGGAGAGACAGAGGGATGGGTCTATTAGACAGACAGACAGACAGACAGAGATAGATAGATAGACAAACAGACAGACAGACAGACAGACAGACAGACAGACAGACAGACAGACAGACAGACAGACAGACAGACAGACAGACAGACAGACAGACAGACAGACAGATAGTCGGGAACGGGAACTTATATGACTACTTATATGAATTAAATGAGATGCTCCACACCAGGAGCTGGGCAATGCCGGGCCGGGTCAGACAGACAGACAGACAGACAGACAGACAGACAGACAGACAGACAGACAGACAGTCGGTAACGGGAACGGGAACTTATATGACTACTTATATGAATTAAACGAGATGCTCCCCACCAAGGACTGGGCGAAGCCGGGCCGGGTCAGCTAGTAACATATAAAGGCAGGAAATCAGACCTTTTCCAAATAACATCTGGCTTGAAACAGGGTGATGCACTATCGCCGCTCCTTTTCAATCTGACTCTAGAGAAAGTTGTAAGGAAGGTAAGGGATGAATGTGCTATTGGAGGAACATCCAGACTACTTAGTTATGCAGATGACATAGATATTATAGGGGAAAATTAACAAAAGACATTGGAAATATTGACTCACCTAAAGGAAAAAGCTCAACAGATGGGGCTGGTTATCAACCAAGATAAGACAGAATATATGGTAATTTCAAGAGAAGGAATGGCTAAAAACTCTGGCCACATACAAATAGATAATATGACCATTAAAATAACGGAAACATACAAATACCTGGGTACAATCTTCAACTGCTCCAACATCATAAGGGAAGAAATACAAACTAGAATCAACTCTGGAAATAAGATATACTATGCACTACAACATCTGCTAAAATCAAATGCGCTATCTCGTAACACCAAGATCACAATATACAAAACACTGATCAGACCAGTTGTGCTGTATGGCTCTGACACCTGGAGTACAGCTAAAGGAGACGAAGCCTTGTTACAAACATTTGAGAACAAAGTCTTAAGACGCATCTTTAGGCTCATTAGGGATACACAAAGTGGACAGTGGAAAAGAAGAAGCAACAAAGACATTTATGATCTGATTAAGTCCCCGCTAATCATTGGTATCATGAAGGCTAATAGACTGCAATGGCTGGGGCATATAGAAAGAGTGGAAGATACTAGGGAAACAAAACTCACCTACACTCAGGAAATAAATGACCGTAGACCCCGAGGTAGACCAAGAAGACGGTGGAGAGATAATATATATACAAACCTACAAGCACTTGGAAACAGCGACTGGCAAGAGAAGGTCAACCAGAGAGACGAATGGAGACGGATTGTATCTGCAGCAAAGAACCTCAATGGCTCGGAATGCTGAAGAAGAAGAAGAGGCGATCCTTGCGCTTGATGCTTGCTGCAAAGAGATTTTATGTCAGGTTCCAATTTAGTTAACTTCAGTCGCCAGTCTCCCCGTTTTGTTATATCCAGTCGATTTGTCCCATTTTCGAATTGCCTCCCTTAACAATCGAATTGCCCCCCTGTGGGGCGTGAGCCCCAGGTTGGGAAACACTGATCTAGATCGTTCCATTTATACCAGGTGTATACTTGTGAATCTTTATGTTTATATAATGTGTTTGTTATATAGAGGTCGTGTTGGTTGCAAAGCTCTATCAGTCTACTTCCGTTATCATTCCTTTCATTATGTTGATCTCCAAATGCTCCCAGATGTTTTTATACGCCCACTCTGTTACGCCCTAGTCTTGCACTGAAGTCTCCCATAACTATGATGTTGTCCTGCTTATCTATTTTATATAGCACGTCATGTATGTCTTCGTAGAAGTCCTCGCATTCTTGCTCATTGTTTACATTACATGGTGCGTATATTTGTACACATGTTGTAATTGTTTGTTCTTTTATTCTTACTGTTATGATTCTTTCTGATATACATTTTATTTCTATAGTATGTCCACATTTGGTTGCCTTCATTCACGATCAATTATTTTGAAAACTGTCTGTTGCATCGTCATGAAATTTTTCCAGCCGTCTTATATTTACCCCCACCCAAGGAATATGTCTTTGAAAGGTCCAAAAACAACTTAAATCATTGAAAGCGGCGACATTCCTTTGATCTTTTGCTGAACAACTAGTGATTTCTCGCTAACGAAGTTATTTTTACGGTAATGTGAGACATGTCAATTCTGTTGACACACAAAGGCGTATCCGGATTCGTATGAGAGTGGGTGCAATGAAAGAATTAGCTTAACATCGACAGGGTTGGCTGCATTGCACCGGGTGTTTATCGCATATGGCTCAGTTTCTTTCCGCAGCGCGGAAAGCGTCGCACAAAGCACGAACTCCGTAGCTCCAGCGACGACCCTCGGGAGTCTCCGAAAATATGCACTCGTGAAATGAAGGACGCGGCCCAGAATCGAACATACAACCTTCGGAGCCCGAGTCAGACGGCTTGACCACTTCACCACGGAGAATCCCGAGAGAGGTGCAATGTGTAATATTAGTAAAGACAGAGAATTTATAGAGGCACGGGGTAAATAATTTGTAAATTAACAGGAAAGTAGAAGGAATATATTTCTTAACTTATTTTTCATTTCCTTCTTGTTTCTTCAGTTATCAGTTATCAGTTGGGGTATCTTCATTGCACTCCGGACATGTCCATAGGTGCTCAGATCCTCCCCCCCCCCCCAGCATATGCATCAGCGTCCGGTGGCTAATAGTGCCAGTTCTGTGTTGGTTGACGAGGCGCCTTGTTTTCCCGATGTACCTCTCGCATCTGGCCGTGCCGAATTCTTACTCCCAAGTCTTTCATCCTGGACAGCGATGTGGATTCACTGGCGTCAAAGTCCTCTGTTCTCGCCATATCATTAAGGACGTTAATAACATCGGCACGATCCATGGGCTGGCCATCTACAGGGGGTGCAGAGCCAGCCAGTTTATCAGCTCGTTCATTTCCCTCGATTCCCGCATGTCCCGGGACGAAGATGAAGGTGACTTTACGAACAACAGACTTCCGCAGCGACTCAGTCCACCGTCTACGTACAGATCCAGCTTTGATCTTCTGAATCATGCGCATTGAGTCACTTAGTACACACACGTTGGTATAATGCTGTGATTCCAGCCATATAAAAGCCTGTGTAACTGCCATCACCTCCATCGTCATGCTGCTCGAGGTCATAGAGTGGGCAACACTGGATTCTTGAACGGTTCAGTCCGCTGAATGGGCTGTAAATGCCCACGCACTTCTGTGCTGCTTTACAACAGATCCATCTGTATAGATGAGCACTTTGGGGCTATATGAGTGTTCATAGATGAGCGCGTTGACTTCTGCATTTACAGCGACAGGGTTCTGCTCTCTGCATCGTCTGTCGAGTGTGATAATGCAGGAGAAAGTGCACTTAAAAGCTGGAGGCACCGGCACCCATTCCTTGCCGGGGTTGATACTGGTAAGACTGCAGACCTGTCTGGCGACATCTTCCGCCCGACCCATCCATGATTTGCCTCTCTTTAGCCTGTCACCCTTTTCTCTGAATATAGCGTCATGCAGAGGTGCTGCTCATCTGCACTTATTTTTAAGAATGCACGAGCTCTCCAGATCTTGATCCTGTGTTTCATTGTCGGGAAGTCAAGGAGGTATCTCATTGATACACAGCTGGTGTCTTTCGTGCAGCCCAATATGATGCGCATGGCTTCATTTTGTACCATTTCAAGTCGTCCAATCTGTGTAGGGCTGACAGTAAGGATGGTCAGGGCATACTCTGCTCAGACCTTAATCTGTGTCGGACGATTCCAGTAGGTTGATGATTGCTCTCGGTTGCATAAAATTCAATCCATCCTTTCTCCAAAAGTCCTATTCCTCTTTCAACACATGGTCCCCACATTTTTTCCAGTAACTTTTATCAATATTTAATAGCGCGGACTGGGTTAGTATCTTGACGTCAGACAATTTGAATGTAGTATTGGCAGCTGCCACCTGTCCTTTAATTTTAGCCCACACAAGTTCTATAGGGTTTAAATGAGAATGATACGGCCGAAGTCTCAAGCACCTATGGCCATGCTCTTCTATCAACTTGTCGATTTGAAATTTCTTGCTGTTTTGCGTCTGTTTTACAAGGGACAACAACTGTAGCTTGAAATATGTTTCTGGAAATGGTATATTTTCTCTTCGGAGCCATATTTTTATTGCTTCCTTTGTGCTCGATGCCGTAGGTATTTTGTCTTCTTGGGCAACAACATTGTGATATGATGCATTGTCCATGATTAGACAAGACTGTCTATCAAGGGATGGAAGTACTGTATTCTCGAGCCAATCTCTAAATACATTACCATTCATCTCATTATGATAATCCCTATTGTCTGTATGCTTTGATACGAACACGAGCCCAGCATTCTGTAGTAAGCCATTATGAGTACTACCAGCATGGGCTATGACCAAACGCTGTCGTTTACAACTGGGCACATAACGTTTTATCTTTCCATCCATTGATTGCCATTCCTTTTCACTTGTGTTGTGCGCATTGATCCACGTTTCATCCAAATACACTATGTCATAATTCTCTTTGCGCATTTCCCTTATTTCACGTAGGTATCTGCTTCTCATGGCTCCTAAATGCGGTTGCTCGCAATGGATATTCCTACCTCCCTTGTACTTTCTAAAAATGAAGCCTAATGCCCTTATAATTTTCCACAAAGTTGTTTTGGATAGCTCTATGTTATTGTCCTTTCTCAACAAAACCCTCAGTTTTCTTACACTCACTTTTTCTTTGGCATACATAATTTTTATAATAACTCGTCTGATGACATCCTTGTCAAAGCTGTCTACAATTGCCTTTCTACCTTTCTACGTTTGCTTATCGCGTGTTGGTTTCATTCCAGATTCTTGCACCCATCGACGAAACGATCGTTTACTCAAACCTAATGCATGCACTGTTCTTTTTTCGGGATTTGTAACAGTATGAAACAGTTTCCTGCGATCAGCTTCTTGACAAAAATATGTGTACAACTTCATAGCGATGTTTTGAAGTGTACACAATTTCACTTTTAATCCCATTGAACAGTATTAACACATTCAAATATTAGCTATTAAGATTACATTAATGGTAAGATTTATTTATATAATCACGTTTCATGAAAGAACTCACAGTTTGACGACGCCTCTGAACTATAACACTCAGTCTGTCCAAAAACGAAAGACCGCCAGACAATTTTAAAATTAGCGCGAATGGGTCTTGCTGAGCTGTAATACTCTAAATATTAAGGCATTCATGGCGGGGCGGTAAAATATATACCTCATATAAGCAAAAATTGAAATCTGCTGTACAATCTCCAGAACAAAAATGTGTTTGTTGGGTGGACATAATGATAAGGTTATATACTAAATCTCATTATTTTCCATCAGTTGGTTACTGAGATATTCAATTTTATATTGAGGCAACAACAAAAAACCCACTATAGTTTATGTTCTAGGAGCAGGTTGACCTTGAGGGTCACCGGATCAACGGCCAAGACCTGCGGGGTGGCACGATGCGTCACCCGTCGTTTTGTCAACAAACACCATCATCAAACATAGGAATAACAACTCAGGAGCTCGCAGTAGAACTATGAGTAGATGAGATTTATTACTGCAGGATGCTGTGTTAACTATGGTATACAAGCACACCACCAGTCGGCCGCCTAGGCGTTACAAACCATCAAACTGGTGCAATGGACTCCCGCCACAGACAATTCCCGACTCACTCTCACGTTACAAACCATCAAACTGGTGCAATGGACTCCCGCCACAGACAATTCCCGACTCACTCTCACGCCACCTTATTGTGTCCATGTTGTAAGCATGTATCCCGTTTGTGTGTGATTGGCGACCGGTGCTATCACCTCCCACTGGTCAGACTCCCAGCACTTTCTTAGTAGGTATGGTCGGCGTTCAAAGCATAATAGCCCTAGTAAACTGTCCATAGTGTGTTTTTTTTTCTTTTGCCCCAATATAAACATCCATATCTCAGTAACCAACTGAGGGAAAATTATGAGATTTAGTATATAACCTTATCATTATGTCCACCCAACAGAAATTTTTTTGTTCTGGAGATTTTACAGCAGATTTCAAAGTTTGTTTATATGCAGTATATAATTTACGGGTCTGAGATGAAATTCATAATTTTAAATGTATTACAGCGTAGCCAGACAATCAGCGCTCAATGTTGAATATTGTACGTGTTTTGAAGGGATTGGCTTTATGCCAACCAGCGTTGCCACTTTTTCTTGACCAAAAATATATAGAAACGGCCCAAACAACATCCATAAATATCTAGATTTCGTTGGAAAGTATCTAGGAAAAATATCCAGATTGAGAAAGTAAGAAATTACATATGTATTGATGTGACTGCCGGTCTCCCTGGCGAAGGAATTTACGGCTTTCGCCGTAACCCCGTATATTCTCGTGAGTAACGCAGCTGCGCCCGAACCGGCAGCGGTTCGAGCCACGCTGGTAACTTACGGGGGTATGTGAGCCGGTCGCTCAGAAAGCAATGGCAAACTACTGAGCGTAATCTTGCCTAGTACATCAACAGCAGCTGAAAAATGCTGATGTTGACTGCAACGTCCTGTAAGGGATATGCAACATAAAAATTGATGTGACTTACCCTATAGAATCATGTCCTCATCTTCACTGATGTATGTCTCACAAGATGCACTTAGCTTGGATGATGAAGTTGAAGCTTCAGATTCAAAATGACTCTGGTATGCTTTAGCTGTTCCAATTTCTTTTAATACACGATCAGGGAGCTGATAAGTTGAACAGCATTTTCCTGCTCTCATCAGGCCAAATCTTATTGTCAAGATAGCATTTAAGAGGTCAAGTTTCATCCTGTTTCTTAGTTTACATTTTGTATAATTCATAGTACTGAAAACTCTTTCCACATCAGCATTTGAATGGGGTAGTATCATGGCAGACATCGCACATTCAAAGAGCTCACAGAATGGACTGTTACCTGAGGCATCTTTAAATTGTCTTACTTCACTCCAAAAGGCTTCAGTTTCTGTTTTGTTTCTCCAGTCAACCAAATTTATTTTGGTTAACTGATATTCTGCTTCCGCCACACTATTATCAGTAGCCCCTAAAAATTTCATAACTTGACAATATTTTGATATGTCCTTTACTGGCTGAAGTATGTTGTTAACAGAAAAGAGTGAAATATTTTTCAATACATCTAAATTTTCAGGAAGTCTCTGCTTCAATTGCTTGAATAATGAGAGAAGAAAATCTTGACAGCGCTTTCTTAAGTTGTTCTCTTCATTTTCTGTTAACAGTCCTTTTGTTTTTAAACCATCAATTTTTTATTCGATTTGGTATCCCAGGTATGGCTTAGGAGCCAAATAGCTCTCTATAGTGCAAGTGAACAAGTCAGCTTTAGAAGTTGACAATATAAGTCTTTTACCAATTGAGTGAAATAGCAAATTGAGATCGTCAAGTAATTTAACTTTATCAACATTTTGAGATTCAAACAGTTTATTAACTTTTTGCACTTCACTTAAAATGGGTTGTAAAAAGAGAAGGAATGCCAATTTTTTTCATCACTGTACATTCCATATAGTATTTCAGCTGTGTAGCACTTTTCACTTTGTCTTGTTATTTCGAAGTGTGTCTTCAACTCCAACCATTGGTTCACAATTACTTCAACAGCTGGTTGAATTGATAACCATCTAGTTTTGCAATATGACAGAATTTTCAGTGGTGAGGAACTATCATTTAATGCTTTATATAAATTATTATATTGCTGTTGTCTGACAGATGATTTGGAGAACCAGTTATGTGTTTCAGCAATAAGGAATTCCAAATTCCTTGGTAAACATTCTGATGAGGCATGTGATAATGCTATCTGCAAGGAATGACACGCACATTTTATGAGGATTAAAGATGGGATATCTTCCTTCAATTTTGCATAAACGCCATGGTTGATACCGACCATTACCGATGCATTATCGGTTCCAATTGCAGCCAAATTCTTCAAGTTTAAATGTTTACTGACCAAAAGTTTCTTCAGTGCCTGAACTATACTTTCTGCATCACACTCTTCCAAGTGAACTAGTCCAAGAAATGTAGAAACTACTTCCAAGTGAACTAGTCCAAGAAATGTAGAAACTACTTCCAAGTGAACTAGTCCAAGAAATGTAGAAACTACTTCCAAGTGAACTAGTCCAAGAAATGTAGAAACTACTTCCAAGTGAACTAGTCCAAGAAATGTAGAAACTACTTCCAAGTGAACTAGTCCAAGAAATGTAGAAACTACTTCCAAGTGAACTAGTCCAAGAAATGTAGAAACTACTTCCAAGTGAACTAGTCCAAGAAATGTAGAAACTACTTCCAAGTGAACTAGTCCAAGAAATGTAGAAACTACTTCCAAGTGAACTAGTCCAAGAAATGTAGAAACTACTTCCAAGTGAACTAGTCCAAGAAATGTAGAAACTACTTCCAAGTGAACTAGTCCAAGAAATGTAGAAACTACTTCCAAGTGAACTAGTCCAAGAAATGTAGAAACTACTTCCAAGTGAACTAGTCCAAGAAATGTAGAAACTACTTCCAAGTGAACTAGTCCAAGAAATGTAGAAACTACTTCCAAGTGAACTAGTCCAAGAAATGTAGAAACTACTTCCAAGTGAACTAGTCCAAGAAATGTAGAAACTACTTCCAAGTGAACTAGTCCAAGAAATGTAGAAACTACTTCCAAGTGAACTAGTCCAAGAAATGTAGAAACTACTTCCAAGTGAACTAGTCCAAGAAATGTAGAAACTACTTCCAAGTGAACTAGTCCAAGAAATGTAGAAACTACTTCCAAGTGAACTAGTCCAAGAAATGTAGAAACTACTTCCAAGTGAACTAGTCCAAGAAATGTAGAAACTACTTCCAAGTGAACTAGTCCAAGAAATGTAGAAACTACTTCCAAGTGAACTAGTCCAAGAAATGTAGAAACTACTTCCAAGTGAACTAGTCCAAGAAATGTAGAAACTACTTCCAAGTGAACTAGTCCAAGAAATGTAGAAACTACTTTGTCTCTGCTGTTGCTATAATATATAACACATACACCAAGCACCGAAAGAAAAGTAAAATCTAGAAAGTATGCGAAATATCCAACTCCAAATGAAAAGTATCTAGAATTGCATCCAGCATCCAAGCGTCAGAAAACGGTATCCAGACGCCGGCAAAAACCTCTAGATCTGGATATAAAATATCTAGAATGGCAACCCTGATGCCAACCCCCCGCGTTGTTCAAAATAAGACTGTTCAGAGGTGTCTCAAAATGTGGGTTATTTCATGAAACCTGATTAATATGTTGTTGTTTTTTGTTAAATCTTACAACTTATCGCTAACATTGAAATGTGTGAATATTTTTCAATGGGATTTAATGCGTACACTTCAAAGAATCGCTATGAAGTTGTACACATATTTTTGTCAAGAAGCTGATCGCAGGAAACTGTTTTATACTATTACAAATTCCGAAAAAAGAACAGTGCATGCATTGGGTTTGAGTAAACGGTAATTTCGTCGATGGGTGCAAGAATCTGGAATTAAACCACCACGCAATAACCAAACGGTAGGTAGAAAGGTTATTGTAGACAGCTTTGACAAAGATGTCATAAGACGAGCTATTATAAAAATGCTTTGAAAAGTTGCTTAAAATTCGACAGGGTCGACTTCATTGCACCGGGTTCTATCCCATATGGCTAGGTCACTTTCCGCAGCGCGGAAAGCATCGCACAAAGCACGAACTCCGCAGTCTCTAGCGACGACCCACAGAAGTCTCCGAAAAAATTTACTCGTGAACCGAAGGATGCGGCCCGGAACCGAACCCACGACCTTTGGAGCCCGAGTCAAAAGGCTTGACCACTTCGCCACGGAGACTTCTAAAATTATACAAATTTTATATCCAGGATTATCCAGCATTATAAAAATGCTGGATGCCAAAGAAACAGTGACTGTAAGAAAACTTAGGGTTTGGTTCAGAAAGAACAATAACATAGAGCTATCCAATACAACTTTGTGGAAAATTATAAGGACATTTTCTTCACTATTTAAAAGTACAAAGGCGGTAGAAATAATCTTTGCGAGCAACCGCATTTAGGAGCCATGAGAAGCAGATACCTACGTGAAATAAGGGAAATGCGCAAAGAAAATTATGGCATAGTGTGTTTGGATGAAATGTGGATCAATGCGCACCACACAAGTGATAAGGAATGGCAATCAGTGGATGGACAGATAAAGCGATATGTGCCCAGTAGTATAGGACAGCTTTTGGTCGTGGCCCATGCTGGTAATACGCATAATGGCTTACAACGGAATGCTGAGCTCGTGTTCGTATCAAAGCATACAGACAATATGGATTATCATAATAAGATGAATAGTAATGTATTTAGAGAATGGCTCGATAATACTTTTCTTCCATCCCTAGATAGACCGTCGTATCCAATTACGGACAGTGCGTGATCAATGTTGTTGCCCAAGAAGACAAAATACCTACAGCATAGAGCACAAAGGGAGCAATAAAGATATGACTCCGAATGGAAAACATACCATTTCCAGAAACGTATTTCTAGCTAGAATTGTTGTCCCTCATAACCATAATTATACCATAACCATAATAACCATAACTCATAACCACTGCACCTGAAATCCAAGCCAGACGGGACACTACCACTACACCAAGTCCGTTAAATACTTTCACACAGGAGGGTAATAATTACGAAGATATTTTTCCTATTCTCCCCAGAAAGGAACCAACTCTCAGCAACAACGATGTGCCACCACAACCTCCTGTTAGCCACCAACCAGAGGCTCTAGTTGGTAGTCATTACATACCCATGAGACATCATCAGTACCCATTTCATTGTAACCCAGAATGGTTGCACCTCACACGGTATAGCCCAGCTACACTTCGTCAAGCACTTATAATGTCGCTACACCAACAACCAACACAACCTGGTATTTACTAGCAACTTAGCACAACTCTACACCGGATCTCGGTACAAGAAAGAGCCTCTCCTAGAACGTTTATCTGCATATTTGGTTACTACTTGATCTAGTAACGTATTAGGTTATAAGCAACTACAAACATTGACTTGTTTTGACTTTATATTAATTGATAATACTTAGCTGTATAGCTTTTATAATACTTTTCATTGTGTTTTTACTGTGAGTGAGGGGGTCTTCACTGTTCTTCCTTCTGCTTACTGTTTAACGTTTTATTTCCCGTGTGGGATACTCCGCTTTAAACAAAGACATTGACTTGTATAGTCATTTATTAATTCTTTTGGATAACAGTTGGTTACTTAGCTTGTGAAGTAATTTTTTTTCAGGTTAATTATTTGTTGTATGTTCTTTAATTCGTTTTGTTCCGTGTTTCCATTGTATTCGTTGGTCTAATTAGTTATATCGTTATAATATTGTCATTTACATATCGATTTGTATTACTGATATTTTGTAAGTTAATGTAATTGTAATTTTTTTATGATCTTGTATTTTTGCTTAACTTTGACTAATTTACACTTTCTTCATGGATGAAATGTCTGAGAAGTGGCAACACTGGCTCAATAAGTCAGGAATACGCCTTGGACACTTAAACATTTGCAGCTTATTTAACAAGCTACCAGAGTTATCTTCTATTCTTAATCAAATTTTCATTTATTCGGCCTTAGTGAAAGTAGACTTAATGATAACATTTCAGATGAGGACATATCTATTAAAGGGTACACAGTTTTTAGAAGGGATTCCTGTAGGAAACAAGAGACAGGCATAGTAACCTATGTTTCTAATTTACTAAATGCTCACCGTAGGCTAGACTTTGAAACTTGCGAAATAGAATGTATGTGGTTAGAGCTAAAACTTCAAAACCGCACAACCCTGATAATTGGCTACCTCTATCGAAATCCCAGTGCTGGACACGTCTGGTACGAAAACTTCACTACCATGATGGATGTGGTTTTCGCTTCTGGGAAGGAAATTATACTACTCAGAGACTTTAACATTGACATCAACAAATCCAACATAATATGGGGAAATATAATTGCATCATACAATTTCCAACACATAGTACAACAGGCTACTCGAGTAACAAAGTCATCTTCAACAGTCATAGATCACATTTATGTAACTTGCTCAGACAACATCATAGAATGCGCTGTACCCAATTGTGCAATGAGCGATCACTACCCAATGTGCTGCACGTGGTCTAAACAAGGAATTAAAACTCCTAAACATAAACACATAAGTGTAAAATATAGAAGTTACAAACATTTCAACCAAAACGCATTTTTACAGGACTTGCTCAGTTCACATCTAGACAATGTTTATCAGCTTACTGACCCGGATGATGCTCTGGAATTCTGGATGAAAACATTTATTGATGTTTTTGATAGACATGTGCCGATCAAGGAAGTTCGAGTAAAACACCACGTCAAGCCACCTTGGATCACCCAGGAAATACTTGAAATTATGAGAGACAGAGATAAAGCACATAAAAAGCGGGATCTCAGCGCATACCGTACTCTTAGAAACAAAGTTCAATATACCATACGACGGGAAAAGAAAAATTACTTTAAGAACTTAGTAGAGAAGAAGCTGGTACTTGCGGCTTGGATAGATCTGAAGAAAGCCTTTGACAAAGTCTGGAAAGAGGGTCTGATGAAGAAACTGAGAAACTGTAAAGTCAATGGAAGAATGTACAAATGGGTAAAAGCATACTTGCACAACAGAAGAGCCCGAGTACAGATAGACGGTCTCAAGAGCAAGAAAGTACTATTGCGTCACGGTGTTCCCCAGGGCGGAGTCCTGTCCCCAACACTTTTTCTAATCTTCATCAATGATCTTGTTGCTAATCTACCCGATGGAGTTAAAGCGACAATGTACGCTGATGACCTGGTTTTGTGGAGCGAAAATAAACATGCATCAGTGGCCACCATATTGCTACAGAGAGCTGTAGATACATTTGTTGCATGGGCAAATAGATGGTGTGTCAGCATAAACACTGACAAGTGCAGCACCACTCTATTTACCCTTTCTCCGAAACAAAAGGCAGGGAGCATTCAGATAAATGGAACACCCCTAAGAGAAGATAAGGAACCAACATACCTTGGTGTAACATTCGACGACAGGCTGACATGGAGAAAACACATCAAAAAAGCAGTAGCAAAAGCCAGAAGGAAAATTGCCATCCTGAGAAAGCTAACTGGAACCACGTGGGGAGCCAGTGGGAAAATACTTAGCAAAGTTTATCAACAGAGCATACGACCACACTTGGAATACGAGTCAACTGCGTGGTGTTCAGCATCAAAAACTACATTGCAGGAGCTGGACAAGGTGCAAAATCAAGCTCTTAGAGTCATCACAGGAGGGATGAGATCAACCCCTATAGTAGCAATGGAGAAAATGGGGAGGACACAAGCTTTAAGAGAACGCAGAGATACAAAAACACTAATACAAGCAGAAAAGTTTCTCAGCTTGCCAGGCCACCCTATGAAGAACCGATCTGAAAACTTAGCTATGTGGCGGTTGAAAAGAAGTAGTTTCATCCACCAGGCCAAACAACTCTGCAGAGAATCCATCGATCTTCCCACAGTTGGTATCCCCCTGACAACTATTCCAGAGCGAACCCCGTGGAAAGATGAACATAGACTATCACTACAAATCCAGTCAAAAGTTAGAGGAATATTGGAAAAGGAAGAACAGAACAGTGTACAGCGCAGAACAGCCACTCTCAGCTTCCTTGATGATGAATACCCACAGGACCTCTGGATCCGAGTCTACACAGATGGGTCAGCACAAAATGCTGTTCGAAATGGAGGAGCGGGAGTGTACATAGAATACCCAAATAATACTAGAGACACGGCCAGAATTCCAACAGGAAAGTACTGCCATAACTATGATGCTGAAATTGAGGCAATCAAGATAGCCACAGAGAAATTACAAAATACTAGCCATGGTACACAACCTGCAGTGATATTGACAGATGCAAAATCCGTAATAGAGGCGCTCCTGTCTGGGAAATTGCCAGTTCTGAGGACACTACTTTCTGAACTTAGCAGTCAGCGTAAGATCACCATACAGTGGATACCATCCCACTGTGGAGTCCCCGGAAACGACAGAGCTGATCGATTGGCTAAGGAAGGAGCAAAAGAAGAACAACCTGATGTGCCTATTATATACCACCAAAAGAAAAGAACGATCAAATCAATCAGAAAGCCACCAAACCTTACTCAAGACGACTACCACGTTATGGACAGACCAGAACAGGTCATTCTTCTGCGCCGCAGAACAGGACACAATAGATTACGCAACCACTTGTATACAAAATTCAAGATTGGTGACTCAGCCATGTGCACATGTGGTTTGGCGTCGCAGACAGCAGAGCACATACTCCAGGATTGCCCAAACTACAACATATCCAGGCGAACCTTCTGGCCTAGAGAGACAACAGTGGAAGATAAACTCTATGGACCGCTGAATAAACTAAAAAAGACTTTTAGATTCATACAAGAGACGACATTGCAGTTGTAGACATGTTTCAGGCGAACGAAAGAAGAAGAAGAAGTAATGGATAAAACAAATAGTAAGGATATATGGAAGGCAATTAACACCTTGACAAACAAGTATAACTTCCGAAATTCTTTACCATCAAATCATATTACATGCGACCAATTCAGTAATTTTTTTCAAACTGACATAGACCAGTTGAAGGCTTCAATACCTAATTCTCCTTGCAACTTATCTTTACTGTCATCGTTTTGCGAGAATAGATGCTCCGGCGATATTCTTTCCGACATACCGCTAATGACAATCACTGAGGTATTCACTTACCTCAGTAACCTAAAAAACACAACCTCATCTGGGTTAGATGGAATCAGCAACCGGATTCTCCGTTGTGCTGCGCCAGTGATCTGTATATCACTAACCTATGTATATAATCAGTGTCTCACCAAAGGCCACTTTCCATCAGCTCTCAAAATCGCTAAAGTGTACCCTCTTCTTAAATCTGGTTCATTGGACAATGATCTCCCGAACAATTACAGACCCATTTCCTTACTATCATCACTATCTAAGCCACTAGAAAAACACATCCATAAAATAACATTACAGTATTTAGTCCGCAACAAGCTTATTGTTGACAACCAATCAAGATTTCGACCAAAATATTCTTGCCATACGGCCCTAACAAACATGATAGAAAATTGGCACCAGAATGTAAACAACAACAGTCTATGTGGAACTGTGTTTATTGATTCCAAGAAAGCATTTGATATGATAGACCATGTTATTTTAATTAAAAAACTTGAGACAATGAAAATTGGCCCTAATGTAGTCACTCTAATATCATCTTTTCTATCAAACAGAAAGCAAGTAGTATCACATAATAAATGTCTGTCTCATACCACTACCTTCAATATTGGAGTACAGCAAGGCTCTATTCTTGGCCCTCTATTGTTTGCCATATATATTAACGATCTACCTTTGCATCTTTCGTCGTCCTGCGATCTATTTGCAGACGACTGTACAGTGTAAACAAATGCTGACAACTTTATTTTATTGGAGTCGTCTTTACAACAAGAATTAAATAATGTAGTTAGGTGGAGCTACTCAAACCGTATGCAAATTAACATCACTAAAACAAAATCAATGTTACTAACAACCAGACAAAGACTTCAAACTCTAAGCTCACACACATCACTTCAACTTCACATCGATAACATGCCAGTAGAAAGTGTAATTGAGCACAAAACATTAGGCATAATCATTGATAGAAACCTAACCTTTAATTCCCACGTTCAAGCGCTTATTAAACAAACAGCGAAAAAAGTCTACCAACTCGCCAAAATTAAAAACTTCCTTGATGAGGACACAAGGAAACTATTCTATACTTCTCATATACAGACACACTTTGACTACTGCTCTACAATCTGGGACGGTTGTTCTAATTCAAACACCAAGCGACTTTACTCACTCCAGAAACGGGCCATGAGTCTAATTTATAACAAACATTTATCTGACAATCCTAGCCTGTATAAACGCCTTCAGTTACTACCACTCCGCAAACGCCTGCGGATGCTAAACTAATTCACAAAATCCTGCATCGGAATGCCCCACATTACCTTTGGCCATTGTTTAAATATAATGCTAGACACAGTAAACGTTTAAATATATTACACATTCCGAAGCCTAGGATTGACTTATACAAAACAAGCTTAACGTACTCTGCAGCTCAGCTGTGGAACAATCTTCCACAAGAAATCAAAGACATCACCAATCCCTATTCATATAATCGCAAATTACTCGAACACTATCTCAGTACGGATTATCTTCCCCCTTAATAATAGAGATAATAATAACAAAACCCTAGTATAACAGCCAGTCCCCTTTTGGTAGGCCAGTATATTCCACATGGCTAATAACAAGTGTCAGACCATTATCTAATTTTACTGTGTCGTGTAGTTTTGATGTTCGCATTTTTGCCCATGCCTTTATAATGCATATCTTTTATATTGTTGCTGTTCTCTGTTAGCCTTGAATGATGTGTGAATGAAATAATGTATGAAAGAGAGTGATAGAAGGGCAGAATGTTAGACGGGCCTGCGTGCCCAATTCTTAACCCTTTGAAACTAAAGTTTGTTCATTCGTTTGTTCGTTCGTTCGTTCGTCCCTTGTAAAACAGACGCCAAAAAGCAAGAACTGTCAAATCGACAAGTTGATAGAAGAGCATCGTCATGGGTGCTTGAGACATCCGCAGTACCATTCTCATTTAAACCCTATAGAACTTGTGTGGGCTAAAATTAAAGGACAGGTGGCAGATGACAATACTATATTCAAATTGTCTGACGTCAGGATTCTAATACAGTCCGCGCTATTAAATATTGATAAAAGTTACTGGAAAAATGTGAGGACCATGTGTTGAAAGAGGAAGAGGATTATTGGAGAAAGGATGTATTGAATTTTATGCAACCGAGAGCAGTCATCAACCTACTGGAATCGTCCGGCACAGATTAAGGTCTGAGCAGATCGCAGACCTTAATCCACGTGCACACCAACTGGGATATTTTGCTATAAATATTCAGAAGAATTGCAGGCCCTAAACATTACAGTATCAGCATAATGTCAAGTGCAACAGTTTGTATTCCACAGTGATGAAGCAAGCCCTCAGCCGTGACAAACAACTGTAGTGAAGAAAAAAAATAAATAAACACACACACACACACACACACACACACACACACACACACACACACACACACTAAACGCATTGAATACCAACAGAAGAGTAATATTGCGATGGAAACTGACACATTGTGGCATAAAAAGAAACGTGAGAGCAAACACGTTGTCAAATTAGGGGACAACACACGTGCATACGAATAAATCTATAAACTTCAATGAAAAGAGGACCAACATCTTGGTCGTTAAGAAGAAAGCCCACTACAGAGACACTGACAACTATTTTCATAGTGCAAAACAGGTAATCATGTTCCGTCTCTGAAAGGTAAACAGCAGAGTAGACAATCTTTCACGAAGACTCAAAGCTGGTCTGTCACCCATGTGTACGTGTGAACAAACTACACAGACAGCTGAACAGGTCCTTAAAAATGGAAACTTGATGACTAAATTGCGGTATCATTTCTGGTCACTCCATACGCACATTAACGCACAGCTATTTGGAAGCTTTCACGAACTCAATATGAAAAGCTAACACGAATACTTGTGTACACATTATTAACCAGCAGCTGAAGAAACAAGAAGGAAATGAAAAATAAGGTAAGAAATATATTCCTTCTACTTTCCTGTCAATTTACAAATTATTTACCCCATGCCTCTGTAAATTCTCTGTCTTTACTAATATTACACATTGCACCCCTCTCGGGATTCTCCGTGGTGAAGTGGTCAAGCCGTCTGACTCGGGCTCCGAAGGTTGTATGTTCGATTCCGGGCCGCGTCCTTCATTTCACGAGTGCATTTTTTCGGAGACTCCCGAGGGTCGTCGCTGGAGCTACGGAGTTCGTGCTTTGTGCGACGCTTTCCGCGCTGCGGAAAGAAACTGAGCCATATGGGATAAAAACCCGGTGCAATGCAGCCGACCCTGTCGATTTTAAGCTACTTCTTTCATTGCACCCACTCCCATACGAATCCGGATACGCCTTGTGTGTCATCTGAATTGGCGGGGCTTCCATTACTGTAAACATAAATTTGTTAGCGAGAAATCACTAGTTTTTCAGCAAAATATCAAAGAAATGTTGCCGCTTTCGATGATTTAAGTTGTTTTTGTTTTTTTTTTGACCTATCAAAGACATATTCCTTGGGTGGGGGTAAATATAAGACGGCTGGAAAAATTTCATATCGATGCAACAGACAGTTTTCAAAATAATTGATCATGAATGAAGGCATTCTTTGCGAGACATACTATAGGACATTCTGTGGAGGCGTTCTGTTGGTGAGTCGACGTGAGTAAGCTTACGTGTTGTCTTCAGGCTAATGTAATACGTGTTGGTGAACAAACATGTAGAAGTGTGGTTCTGAAGTGTTCCCTAATGGTAGTTCTGAAGTGAGACGTCTGTACATGTTGAAGTGTAGAGCTGAAGTGTGTCTTTGTGACAGTCGCGTTGTCACACAACGCGACTTCGTGACGTAGCGTTCACTGTGCTACTGAGTGTTCTAATTTGTTGTTCTATCTGTTTGTGTTAACTGACATGTGTGCACATTAGTTCTTCATCTAGACGCCTGTCAATTACCATATGACAATATATATATATATATAGCCGGCTTCGTGACTTAGAGGTTATGACTTTTCTCCGTAATCTCGTATACTCTCGTCGGTAACGTGATGACGGTTCAAATCAGCAGTGGTTCGAATCGCATCGGTAACTTACGGTGTATGTGAGCCGGCCGCTCAGAAAGCAATGGCAAACTACTGAGCGTAATCTTGCCAAGAGATCAACATACAGCTGAAAGATGCTGGTGTTGACAGCTAAGTCCTGTGAAGGATATGCTAAAAAACTATATATATATATATATATATATATATATATATATATATATATATATATATATATATATATATATATATATATATATATATATATATATATAAACTCTTTATAAAACTGCCGTAGGGGTTTACGGCACTGTGGATCATAAGAGGCAGGACTGGTTTGCGGCCAACAGCGAGACTCTGCAGCCCTTGATTGATAAGAAGAAGAAAGCTCTCTTAAGAAACAAGGAAAGACCAACGCGTAACACTCTGAGTGAGCCTAGGCAAGCTAGGAAGGATGTGCAAAAGGCTGCCAGGCAGTGTGCAAATGATTATTGGATCAAGTTATGTGAGTCCATTCAAATCGCACGTGATAAGGGAGACATAAGAAGCATGTATGAAGGAATAAAGAAAGCCTGCGGTCCAGTGATCAAAAGAAGTGCACCATTGAAAACCTTGACTGGAGAAATCATCACTGATAAGAAACAGCAGATGGACAGATGGGTAGAGCACTATTTGGAGCTTTACTCAAGTGAGACCAAACTATCGGATGATGCCCTCAACGCCATAGAGGCTCTACCAACTCTTGACCACCTGGACACACTTCCCACCATAACAGAAGTTAAGTGTGCTATAAATGAACTTGCATCTGGCAAGGCTCCTGGTAAGGATGGGATTCCAATAGAGGTTATCAGGAGTGGGCAAGACACACTCACTATACAGATCCACCAGCTAATAGAGCTATGCTGGCGTGAAGGACAAGTCCCACAGGATTTCAAAGATTCAAGCATCATAACACTGTACAAGAACAAGGGCGATCGGAGCGACTGCAACAACTATAGGGGTATCTCACTTCTGTGTATTGTTGGAAAAGTATTTGCCAGAATTGTTCTGCGCAGACTTCAAGTCCTAGGAGATCAAGTCTACCCCGAATCACAGTGTGGCTTTCGACAGAACCGGTCTACCACTGATATGATATTCTCATTGCGACAAATGCAAGAAAAATGCCGTGAACAGAATCAACCACTGTTTATTGCCTTCATCGACCTCACAAAGGCATTTGATTTGGTCAGTCGTGAGGGTCTGTTCAAGGCACTAAAGAAGATTGGCTGCCCACCAACTCTTCTGTCCATTGTGGAATCGTTCCACACAGGCATGAAGGGTATAATCAAGTCTGATGGTGCAACTTCTGAAGAATTTGAAATCAAGAGTGGAGTTAAGCAAGGTTGTGTACTAGCTCCCACCCTCTTTGGAATATACTTTTCACTTCTACTGAAATATGCATTTCATGATCAGGATGGAGGTATATACATTCACTCACGCTCAGATGGCGGCCTCTACAATGCTCAGAGATTGAAGGCTAAGACCAAAATTAGGAGGGTACTGATCAGAGAGTTGCTTTTTGCAGATGATGCTGCAGTTACGACCCACTCTGAGGAAGAATTGCAATGTCTACTATCTGCATTCTCCAATGCTTGTTCTGAATTTGGTTTAACAATTAGCAAAAAGAAGACACAGATTATGTCACAAGGTGCACATGGGGTACCATCAATCTTTATTGACGACGCCGAACTAGAGATAGTAGACCATTTTACATATCTAGGATCAGTGGTAAATAGCAAATTATCCCTAGATCAGGAAATCAACATCCGGATTGGTAAGGCAGCAACAACAATGAACAGGTTAAGAAAAAGAGTCTGGGAGAACAGGAAGCTTACTGCCAAAACAAAAGTCCTTGTCTATCAAGCCTGTGTCCTTAGTACTCTTCTCTATGGCAGTGAAACCTGGACAACTTACTCACACCAAGAGAACAACTTAAACAGCTTTCATATGCGGTGTCTGCGAAGAATTCTTGGTATTAAGTGGAAAGACAAAATCACAAATACTGAAGTGTTGGAAAGATCAGGTTGTGTGACAGTTTATTCCATGCTCAGTCTTCGTAGACTTAGATGGATAGGACATCTTAGGAGGATGGATGATGGTAGAATACCAAAGGATATCTTTTTTGGTGAATTACAGATGGGTAAGAGATCTCAGGGTCGGCCTCTACTACGATACAAATTTACAAAGATGTGTGTAAGCGGGACATGATTGATACAGGCATTGATAATGCACATTGGGAGCAAGTCGCCGCTGAACGTGTTGCATGGAGGGCAAATATCAGAAATGGAATAAAGTCAAAGGAGAAAATTATTGCAGAAAAGTCACACACCAAGCGTTTGAGACGTAAGATGGTGCATGATGGTGGAAATGACCACGTGTTCACATGCACCCACTGTGAACGGACATTTACAGCGCAAATTGGCCTTATCAGTCACACTCGCTACCGCCATAGTTAAAAGTTATTATGCCTTTTTAAAGCACAAACTATCGTCTGTCAAGACGGCAAGGTGCCAATGATATACACACTAGCTGACCCGGCCCGGCTTCGCCCAGGCCCTGGAGGGGATCTATCTATCTATCAGTCTGTCTGTCTGCTTGTTTGTCTGTCTGTCTGTCTGTCTGGCTGACCCGGCCGGGCTTCACCCAGTCCCTGGTGGGGAGCATCTCATTTAATTCATATACGTAGTCATAAAAGCTCTCCCGTTCCCGACTATCTGTCTGTCTGTCTGTCTGTCTGTCTGTCTGTCTGTCTGTCTGACCCGGCTTCACCCAGTCCCTGGTGGGGAGCATCTCATTTAATTCATATACGTAGTCATATAACCTCTCCCGTTCCCGACTATCTGTTTGTCTGTCTGTCTTTCTGTCTGTCTGTCTGTCCCGGCCCGGCTTCACCAAGTCCCTGGTGGGGAGCATGTCATTTAATTCATTCATATAAGTAGTCAAATAAGCTTCCGTTCCCGACTATCTGTCTGTCTGTCTATCTATCTGACCCGGCGTGGTTTCGCCCAGCTCCTGGCGCACAGTAACTTAAAAGAATGTCCTTCCACACACCATTCATTATTTTTAATGAAAACTGTTTTTAATCACCGACATGACTGTTGATAAGTTCTGTAAGCAGAAAAAGATGGGTTACAATGTTATGCATTATGCATTATTTTTATGCAAAATTTGAAAATGCCTTAAAGATTATATCATTATTTATTATAACTCATATGCCTAAAAATAACTATAGACAAAGAGTTTAACAATAGTGCAAGTACATCCAACAATTTGACTATAAATTATATAGAAATGTTATTAAAAGTTATGCCCCTTGAAAAACTTTTCTAGAGTGAAGTCCCCCTGCTATATAGAACTTATATAATGAAAAATGAAAAAGTAAATGTTATTAAATAAGTAGAGGATTTTACACTACGAAACTATTATAGTCGGTTGCACAGGAATGAAAGGAAGACGTGTAGAAAATTTCATCTCAATCGGATGTACCGTTATCGAACCCATCCAATACAAACATAGCCAGCCACATACAGTCTCTTTATTTATATATATATATATATATATATATATATATATATATATATATATATATATATATATATATATATATATATATATATACTAGCTGACCCGGCCCGGCTTCGCCCAGGCCCTGGAGGGGATCTATCTATCTATCAGTCTGTCTGTCTGCTTGTTTGTCTGTCTGTCTGGCTGACCCGGCCCGGCTTCACCCAGTCCCTGGTGGGGAGAATCTCATTTATTTCATATAAGTAGTCATATAAGCTCTCCCGTTCCCGACTATCTGTCTGTCTGTCTATCTGTCCGTCTGTCTGTCTGACCCGGCTTCACCTAGTCCCTGGTGGGGAGCATCTCATTTAATTCATATACGTAGTCATATATCCTCTCCCGTTCCCGACTATCTGTTTTTCTGTCTATCTGTCTGTCTCTCTATCCCGGCCCGGTTCACCCAGTCCCTGGTGGGGAGCATCTCATTTAATTCATATACGTAGTCATATAAGCTCTCCCGTTCCCGACTGTCTGTTTATCTGTCTGTCTGTCTGACCCGGCCCGGCTTCACCCAGTCCCTGGTGGGGAGCATGTCATTTAATTCATTCATATAAGTAGTCAAATAAGCTTCCGTTCCCGACTATCTGTCTGTCTGTCTATCTATCTATCTGACCCGGCGTGGCTTCGCCGGTAAACAGTAACTTAAAAGAATGTCCTTCCACACACCATTCATTATTTTTAATGAAAACTGTTTTTAATCACCGACATGACAGTTGATAAGTTCTGTAAGCAGAAAAAGATGGGTTACAATGTTATGCATTATGCATTATTTTATGCAAACTTTGAAAATGCCTTAAAGATTATATCATTATTTATTATAACTCATATGCCTAAAAATAACTATAGACAAAGAGTTTAACAATAGTGCAAGTAAGTCCAACAATATGAATATAAAGTATATAGAAATGTTATTAAAAGTTACGCCCCTTGAAATAACTTTTCTAGAGTGAAGTCCCCCTGCTATATAGACATTAAATAATGAAAATGAAAAAGTAAATGTTATTAAATAAGTAGAAGATTTTACACTATGAAACTATTATAGTCGGTTGCACAGGAATGAAAGGAAGACATGTAGAAAATTTCATCTCAATCGGATGTTTCGTTATCGAACCCATCCAATACAAACATAACCACAAACAAAGTCAGTCACATACACTCTGTTTTATATATATATATATATACTAGCTGACCCTGCCCGGCTTCGCCCAGACCCTGGTGGAGAGCATCTCATTTAATTCATATAAGTAGTCATATAAGTTCTCGTTCCCGTTACCGACTGTCTGTCTGTCTGTCTGTCTGTCTGTCTGTCTGTCTGTCTGTCTGTCTGTCTGTCTGTCTGTCTGTCTGTCTGCCTGTCTGTCTGACCCGGCCCGGCATTGCCCAGCTCCTGGTGTGGAGCATCTCATTTAATTCATATAAGTAGTCATATAAGTTCCCGTTCCCGACTGTCTATCTGTCTGTCTATCTGTCTATCTATCTGTCTGCCTGACCCTGCCCGGCTTCGCCCAGTCCCTGGTGGGGTGCATCTCATTTAATTCATATAAGTAGTCACATAAGTTCCCGTTCCCGTTACCGACTGTCTGTCTGTCTGTCTGTCTGTCTGTCTGTCTGTCTGTCTGTCTGTCTATCTGTCTGCCTGACCCTGTCCGGCTTCGCCCAGTCCCTGGTGGGGAGCATCTCATTTAATTCATATAAGTAGTCAAATAAGTTCTCATTAAATCATACAACAAAAAAAGTAACTTAAAAGAATGTCCTTCCACACACCATCCATTATTTTTAATGAAAACTCTTTATAATCACCTGCATGACTACAGTAACTTCTTAAGCAAAAAAAGATGAGTTACAATGTTATGCATTGTGCATTATTTTTATGAAAACTTTGAAAATGCCTTACAGATTGTATCATTATTTATTATAACTCATATGCCGGTATATAACTATGGACAAAGAGTTTATAAATCTTTGAAAACAATGCCACAATATGACTATAAGTTATACAGAAAAGTTATGCCCCTTGAAATAACTTTTACAGAGTTAGGTCCCCTGAGATATATGAAATTATAATGAAAAATGAAAAATGAAATAATACTGAGTAAGAAGCGATTTCACACTAAAAAAATATCACAGTTGACAGCTCTGGAATGAAAGGAAGACGTGTAGAAAATTTCATCTCAATCGGATGGGCCGTTCGCGAACAAATCAAGGACATACATACATACATACATACATACAGACAGACAGACGGAGATCGCCTTTTATATATAAGACTAGCTGACCCGGCCCGGCTTCGCCCAGACCCTGGTGGGGAGCATCTCATTTAATTCATATAAGTAGTCATATAAGTTCTCGTTCCCGTTACCGACAATCTGTCTGTCTGTCTGTCTATCTGTCTGTCTGTCTGTCTGACCCGGCCCGGCTTCGCCCAGACCCTGATGGGGAGCATCTCATTTAATTCATATAAGTAGTCATATAAGTTCCTGTTCCTGACTATCTATCTGTCTGTCTGTCTGACTCGGCCCGGCATCGCCCAACTCCTGGTGGGGAGCATCTCATTTAATTCATATAAGTAGTCATATAAGTTCCCGTTCCCGACTGTCTGTCTGTCTGTCTGTCCATCTATCTGTCTGTTTGTCTGTCTGACCCGGCCCAGCCCATAGTGGAGAGCATCTCATTTAAATCGTATAAGTAGTCATATAAGATCCCGTTCCCGACTATCTGTCTGTCTGTCTGTCTTGGGTAAATGGAGGAGGGAGGAGGAAGAGGGAGGTGGAGGAGGGAAGAGGAGGGAGGAGGAGGGATGAGGAGACAGGAGAAAGGAGGAATAGTGAGGAATAGGAGGGAGGAGGAGGGATTAAGAAGAGGAGGGAGGAGTAGGGTGGAGGAGGAAGGGGAGGAGGAGGGAGGAGGAAGAGGGAGAAGGAGGGAGGAGGAGAACGCAGGAGGAGGAGGGAGGAGGAGGAGGAGAGGGAGGAGCAGGAAGAGGGAGGAAGAGGGAGGAGGAAGAGGGAGAAGGAGGAGGGAGGAGAAGGAGGGAAGAGGATGAGGGGGAGGAGGAGAAAGAGGGAGGAGGAGGAATGTGAAGGGAGGAGGAGGGAGGAGGTAGAGGGAGGAGGAGGAGGAGGGAGGAGAAGAGAGGAGGAGGAGAGAGGAGGAGGAGGGAGGAGGGATGAGGAGGAGGGAGGAGGAAGAGGGAGGAGGAGGAGTGTGAAGGGAGGAGGGGGGAGGTAAAGGGAGGAGGAGGAGGGAGGAGGAGAATGGAGGAGGAGGGATGAGGAGGAGAGGGAGGAGGAGGAAGGAGGAGGGGGAGGAGTGGAGGAGGAGGGAGGAAGAAGGAGGAGGGAAGAGGGGGAGGAGGGAGGGGGAGGAGGAGAAGGGAGGAGGAGGGCGAAGGAGGAAGGAAGAGGAGGGCGAGGAGGTAGGAGGAGGGAGGAGGAGGAGGAAGAGGGAGGAGGAGGAGTAGGGAGGAATAGGAGGGAGGAGGAGGGAGGAGGAGGGATTAAGAGAAGGAGGGGGGAAAGGGGAGAAGGAGGAGGGAGGAGGAGGAGGAAGAGGGATGGGGAGGAGGTAGGAGGAGGAGGGAGGAGGGAGGAGGAGGGAGGAGGGTGAAGGAGGAGGAGGGAGGAGGGTGAAGGAGGAGGAGGAGGAGGAAGAGGGAGGAGGGGGAGGAGGGAGGGGGAGGAGGAGGGAGAAGGAGGAGGAGGGAGGAGGGAGGAGGAGAACGCAGGTGGGGGAGGAGGAGGGAGGAGGGAGAGGAGGGAGGAGGAGGAGAGAGGAGGAGGAGGAAGGAGGTGGAGGGAGAAGGAGGAGGGAGGAAGAGGTAGAAGGAGGAGGGAGAAGGAGGAGGAGGGGGAGGAGGAGGAGGAATGATGAGGAGGGAGGAGGAGGAAGAGGGATGTGGAGGAAGGAGGAGGAGGGAGGAGGTAGAGGGAGGATGTAGAGGGAGGATGTAGAGGGAGGAAAAGGGAGGAAGGAGGAGGAGAGAGGAGGGAGGAGGAGAGAGGAGGAAGAGGAGAAGGGAGTAGGAGGGATGAGGAGAAGGGAGGAGGAGAGGGAGGAGGAGGGAGAAGGGAGGGGGAGAAGGAGGAGGTAGAGGGAGGAGGAAGAGGAGGAGGGTGGAGGGAGGACGTAGAGGGAGGAGGACGTAGAGGGAGGAGGAGGGAGAGGGAGGAGGAGGGAGGAGGCGGAGGGAGTAGGAGGGAGGAGGATGGAGGAGGAGGGGAGAGGAAAAGGGAGAAGGAAGAGGGAGAAGGAGGAGGGAGAGGGAGGAGGGGAGGAGGTAGAGGGAGGAGGAAGAGGAGGAGGGTGGAGGGAGGAGGTAGAGGCAGGAGGAGGGGAGGAGGTAGAGGCAGGAGGAGAAGAGAGGAGGAGGGAGTTCGCCATTCCGAATTCATACTCGTCTAGGTTCTGTGATTTCGGTCCTTCCATTGATTGTTCTTCCCTTCTACACGACTGTAGATAACTTCCTTACACATAAAAAGATGAATTGTTATTGATATTGCCGTGGCATGGAGGCATATATATCAGCAGCAGAGTTGAACGCCTACGCCAGCCGGCACGGCACTTGATGATGATGATGATTGCCGTGTGACGATTCTGTGTAGTCACGTCATTTTCTTCCCTTTCCCTAGTGTTTTGGTTCGGGGATTCTTTCATCATCATCATCATATATTTACGTACGTATTTTGGGAATGGGAGGAGGGAGGAGGAGGAAGAAGAAAAAATATATGACAGTTGGCAGCGCTGGAATGAAAGGAAGGCGTGTAGAAAATGTCATCTCAATCGGATGGGCCGTTCGCGAAGCGCATAAAGGACATACATACATACAGACAGACAGACAGACAGACAGACGGAGATCCTAATTTATATATATATATATATATATATATATATATATATATATATATATATATATATATATATATATATATATATATATATATATATATATATATATGATAAATTTTTTATATATTTTAAAAAAAATTTCAAAATATCATATATGCATATTTATGTAAAAAAAAAAAAAAAAACGCAGAGAAGTTATATGTCTTTCCCTGTTCTGCATATGAACTCCTGAGAGAGACTAGCTGATCCTTATCACAAATGGCTGCATTGCCACACGGAGTTCACTCCTTGTATCCATGTTAATGTCTAAAGTTGTACTCCTGCGAGGTACTGACCTTTTTTTCAAGCTTGGTTTCTCAGAGTATTATTTCTGAAGTCATTTTTACCCTTAACCAATATCGGCCCGTTACTGATTTCCCAGTTTCTGTTGTTGACATGTCCTAGGGTTGAGAAGGGGCGCTCGATCTGTTTGCTAATCATGAAAGCTCCGATACTGAACGTTTCTCAGGATCATCCTATATCAGACCTAATCTTGGCATCTCTGCTTTCCCCCCTTTCTGACCTATCCTTCGCCTATTATTTATCTAACCCCGTTAACTTGTTTATGTTGTAGCATTCCTACCCAGGGCAGTCATCTCCCCGGTTAGGTCCGGCTACGCACGTTACAATAACCTTAGTAGATGGAGCAATGAAAACCGCATGTTAATTAACATCGACAAAAAAAATCCATGCTAATAACGAACAGACAAAAACTGCAGACCCTAGCCATAACTGGGGCACCGCTCGAGCTCCACGTGGACACGACATCTAGAATTAATGTAGATAAACATAAAACATTAGGACTTTTAATTGACAGACATTTAAACTGGAGCTCTCATGTTCACGTCCTTACCTAGAGAATAGCACAAAAAGTTTACCAACTTGCTAAACTGCAGCAATTCTTGGATGAAAGCACACGAAAAATATTCTATGCATCCTATATCCAATCACCTCTCGATTATTTTTCCACTGTCTGGGATGGTTGCCCTAAATCTTATATATAAATAAGGAGCGTATGTCTGTCTGTCTGTCTGTATCTATGTATCTATGTATGTCCTTTGTGCGCTCGCGAACGGCCCATCCGATTGAGATGAAATTTTCTACACGCCTTCCTTTCAGTCCAGAGCTGTCAACTGTGATATTTTTTTAGTGTGAAATCGCCTGCTTACTCAGTATTATTTCATTTTTCATTTTTCATTATAATTGTATATATTTCAGGGGACCTAACTCCGTAAAAGTTATTTCAAGGGGCATAACTTTTCTGTATAACTTATAGTCATATTGTGGCATCGTTTTCAAAGATTTATAAACTCTGTGTCCATAGTTATGTACCGGCATATGAGTTATAATAAATAATGATACAAACTGTAAGGCATTTTTAAAGTTTTCATAAAAATAATGCACAATGCATAACATTGTAACTCATCTTTATTTGCTTAAGAAGTTACTGTAGTCATGCAGGTGATTAGCAAGCGTTTTCATTAAAAATAATGGATGGTGTCTGGAAGGACATTCTTTTAATTTACTTTTTTTGTTGTATGAATTTAATGAGAACTTATATGACTACTTATGTGAATTAAATGAGATGCTCCCCACCAGGGACTGGGCGAAGCCGGGCGGGTCAGCTAGTCTTATATATAAAAGGTGATCTCCGTCTGTCTGTCTGTCCGTATGTCCTTTATGCACTCGCGAACGGCCCATCCGATTGAGATGAAATTTTCTACACGTCTTCCTTTCATTCCAGCGCAGCCCACTGTCATATTTTTTTAGTGTGAAATCGGCTGCTTACCCAATATTATTTAATTTTCCATTTTTCATTATAATTTCATATATCTCAGGGGACCTAACTCTGTAAAAGTTATTTCAAGGGGAATATCTTTTCTGTATACCTTATAGTCATATTGTGGCATCGTTTTCAAAGATTTATAAACTCTGTGTCTATAGTTATGTACCGGCATATGAGTTACAATAAATAATGATACAATCTTTAAGGCAGTTTCAAAGTTTTCATAAAAATAATGCACAATGCATAACATTGTAACTCATCTTTTTATGCTTAAGAAGTTACTGTGGTCAAGCAGGTGATTAGAAAGAGTTTTCATTAAAAATAATGGATGGTGTGTGGAAGGACATTCTTTTAAGTTACTTTTTTTGTTGTATGAATTTAATGAGACGCTACCCGCCAGGAGCTGGCCGAAGCCACGCCGGGTCAAATAGAGACAGACCCACCTTTTCGCAGCAGTTGTCTACTCCTCCTTTTCCTTCTTCTGCTGATGCTGCTGCCGCCGCTCCATTTACCCAAGTTAATTGTTGGGGAAGATGTAAAGATCTTTCAAGTGCTCTTTCTAATGCTTTTTGTAAGTTGGTCTTCGTTTATCTAAGGTTGTTCCAACTGCAACCAATAAATGATTAGAGAGACAGGCAGACAGACAGACAGACAGAGAGGGAGGGACGGACAGACAGACAGACAGACAGACAGACAGTCAGGAACGGGAACGGGAGCTTATATGACTACTTATATGAATTAAATGAGATGCTCCACACCAGGAGTTGGGCGATGCCGGGCCGGGTCAGACAGACAGACAGACAGAAAGACAGACAGAAATACATACATACATACAGACAGACAGACAGACAGACAGGCAGACAGACAGACAGACAGACAGTCGGTAACGGGAACGAGAACTTATATGACTACTTATATGAATTAAATGAGATGCTCCCCACCAGGAACTGGGCGAAGCGGGGCCGGGTCAGCTAGTCTTATATATAAAAGGCGATCTCCGTCTGTCTGTATGTATGTATGTCCTTTACTTGTTCGCGAACGGCCCATCCGATTGAGATGAAATTTTCTACACGCCTTCCTTTCATTCCAGCGCTGTCAACTGTGATATTTTGTTAGTGTGAAATCGCCTGCTTACTCAGTATTATTTCATTTTTCATTTTTCATTATAATTTCATATATCTCAGGGGACCTAACTCCGTAAATGTTATTTCAAGGGGCATAACATTTCTGTATAACTTATAGTCATATTGTGGCATCGTTTTCAAAGATTTATAAACTCTTTGTCCATAGTTATGTACTGACATATGAGTTATAATAAATAATGATACAATCTGTAAGGCATTTTCAAAGTTTTCATAAAAATAATGCACAATGCATAACATTGTAACTCATCTTTTTTTGCTTAAGAAGTTATTGTAGTCATGCAGGTGATTATAAAGAGTTTTCATTAAAAATAATGGATGGTGTGTGGAAGGACATTCTTTTAAGTTACTTTTTTTGTTGTATGAATTTAATGAGAACTTATATGACTACTTATATGAATTAAATGAGATGCTCCCCACCAGGGACTGGGCGAAGCCGGGCAGGGTCAGGCAGACAGATAGACAGACAGATAGACAGACAGATAGACAGTCAGGAACGGGAACCTATATGACTACTTATATGAATTAAATGAGATGCTCCCCACCAGGGTCTGGGCGAAGCCGGGCAGGGTCAGGCAGACAGATAGACAGACAGATAGACAGACAGACAGACAGTCGGGAACGGGAACTTACATGACTACTTATATGAATTAAATGAGATGCTCGCCATCAGGGGCTGGGCGAAGTCGGGCCGGATCAGACAGACAGACAGACAGACAGACATACATATAGACAGACAGACAGACAGATAGATAGTCGGGAACGGGAACGGGAGTTATATGACTACTTATATGAATTAAATGAGATGCTCCACACCAGGAGTTGGGCGATGCCGGGCCGGGTCAGACAGACAGACAGACAGAAAGACAGACAGAAAGACAGACATACATACATACAGAAAGACAGACAGACAGACAGACAGACAGACAGACAGACAGTCGGTAACGGGAACGAGAACTTATATGACTACTTATATGAATTAAATGAGATGCTCCCCACCAGGGTCTGGGCGAAGCCGGGCCGGGTCAACTAGTCTAATATAAAACGACTGTGTTCGCTTCAAAACCGCGCTGTACGTCTATTTATGGCATAAAGCACGTTGAAAGTAATACATTATACAGCCATCTAAGACTTCTACCGCTTCGAAAGCGCTTCCTTTTTAACAAATCCAAATTAGTGAATAAAATTAAATCTGAAAATACCCCAGAGTATCTTCTACCGTTAATTCAATCTAATGCAATGAACAGTAAGTGCTTAAATTTATTACAGGTCCCGAAGCCTAGATTGGACTTATACAAAACTTGTTTCGCATATTCTGGTGCTCACTTGTGGAATAACCTTCCACCAGATCTGAAAACTCCAATGAGTCTCTACACATTCAACCGAAAACTGTTTCAAAACTTACTTCATACCGACTATATGCCTCCATTAACTCACCTACTGGTATCATTTTTTTCACTATAAATCTTCACTCTGTGTGTGTGTGTGAGAGAGAGAGAGAGAGAGAGAGAGAGAGAGAGAGAGAGAGAGTGGGTGAGAGAGTGAGAAAGAGTGTGAGTGAGGGAGTAAGCATGAGACAGGGAGAGTGAGAGAGTATCCATGCACGTGTGCCTGGGTGAGTGTAAAAGTTAGTGAGTGTGCACGTATGTATGAGAGATTGCGTGAGAAAATGAGTGAATGTGAGAGAGAGGTTGTGTTGTGTGTCTGCCTGTCTGTGTGATAGAGTGAGAAAGTGAGTGAGTGTGAGTTAGAGAGTCAGCAAGTGAGTGAGTGAGTAAAGGTGCGTAAGTGATTGAGTGAGAGAGAATTTGTCGGTATGTGCGTGAGTGAGTGAGTGTGAGAGCAAGTGGGTGTGTAAGAGAGTGTGGGTGAGTGAGAGAGTGCATAAGAAAGTGAATGAATGAGAGTGAGTGAGTGTGTGTGTGTTTCCTTGTCTGTGTGTGGTGTGCGAGTAAGAGAGTGAGTTAGTGTCGTTTAGAGAGTGAATGAATGTGTGAGTGAGAGAGAGAGAGAGAGAGAGAGAGAGAGAGAGAGAGAGAGAGAGAGAGAGATTGGGGGGGAAGAGAGTAAGTGTGAGAGTGAGTGAGAGATTGAGTGAGAGTGAATATGTGAGTATGTGTGTGTGTAAGAGAGGGCAAGTGTGAGAGTGAGTGTGTATAAGCGAGAGAGGGAGAGAGAGAGAGAGAGAGAGAGAGAGAGAGAGAGAGAGAGAGAGAGAGAGAGAGAGAGAGAGAGAGAGAGAGAGAGAGAGAGAGAACTGAGTGCAAGCATGTTATTATGCCATATTTTTTTCTGTATTCTCATCATTCATATTAGCATTTTTACTGCTAATTGAATTTAACATGCACTGCTGATTTCATCATGTTTATGTCAATTCCAGGAATTATCTTACCGAATTGCACCACTATTTTTTGTTTGTTTTTTGTTTTACGTTACACAATGTATAACATATTTTCATCACCATGCTCCATATTTTCCATGTTTTTCCATTGTTTCCCAATTCTGCATGTTTTTGTGAGGTTGCACACGATAGTCGACAGTTTGTGCGTGTGAAAAGTGTGGGAGTTTATTCATATTAGTTTTAGTGATTATGTGAGGGGGGCTGAGTGGTCTCTGGGTATGGTGTCCGCCTCGAGTGCTGGAGGTCCTGGGTTCAGGCCCCGGTGAGGACCGGGATTTATTTAAAATATCCACCTGGACTTCCAGTAATAAAATTTTCCCTGGTCTCTGAGTAGTGAGATAGGACGCCCGTGTGTATTGTTGCACACGTAACAAATCCCTTGGCAGTTGGAAATCGAATAAGAGTAGCCTAACGGAGCTGCCCGAGCAAAATTTCGAGCTAAATATCTACCCAAAGTATTTCAGGAACCTCGCCGATGCAACGGAGTTCGTGCATTGAGCTGAGTTTCTCCAGACTCAGGTTTGAGTTAGAAGGACAACGGAGCACTTATGGGTTAAACCGTGTGCCGTGATGTTGATCCAGCGACTAAACTAAACTTAGTGATTATGTGAGGCAGCGTGTTTGTGTATGGATGGATGGGTGTGTGTATATGTATCTATGTGTTTGTGTGTTTATATGTGTGGATGTATGTGTGAATGTATTTATGTTCGTGTATGCATGCGTATATGTTTGTGTGTGTATGTGTTCATGCATGCAGTGTATGCGAGGGAGTGTGGGTATGTATGAGGCATGTATGTGTGTGTCTGAAGGGATGTGTGTGTGTGTGGGGGGTATGTATGTGTGGAGGGGCTATGTGTGGGTGGATGGGTGATGTGTGGGTGGGTGAAGGACATTTGGTCGGTGGGGTGTGTGTGAGGGATGTTATGGTAATGATTGGAAGTTTGGGGGTGTTGGTGGGTGGGGGTTGTTTGGGTGGGGAATGTGTATGTGGGAGAGGGATGTGTGGTCAATGGGTGTGTGGGAGATGAGTATGGGTTGGGGATGGGTGGGGGATGGGTGTGGGGATGTGTGTGTGTGTGGGTGGGGGATATGTCTGTGTGAGTGCGTGTGTATGTGGGTGGGTAGAGGATGTATGTGTGGGTGGTGAGTGTTTTCAGGTGGGGATTGTGATTGGGACGGGAGATGTGTGTGTGGGTGAGGGATGTGTAGGTGGGGATGTTTATGAACGATGCGTGTGGGGAATGTGTGTGTGAGGGTGGGGGATGTGTATATGGTTGGGTATTGTGTGGGAGGGGAGATGTGTATAGGTGAGGGATGTGTGTGTGGGTAGGTTTGGTAGGTGTGATTGGGTGAGGAATGGGGTGTGTCTATGGTTAGGTGGAGGATGTGTGAGTGGATGTGGGATGGTGGATGGTTGGGGTACGTGTCTCATATCATGGTAATATGCATTATGTCTACAACATTCATTTGACAACTCCGAATACTCTCGTCACGTGACGCGACGAGAATTAGCAGTGGTTCGAATCTCAAAAGTGACTTATGAGAGTATGGAGTCGTGGCGTGCTAATGAGCGTAATCTAGCCTAGGAATCAACATACAGCTGAAAGATGCTGGTGTTGACCGCAATATCCTGAAACAGGGTGGAAACGCGGAAAAAAAATGTATTAATGGGAAAATGGGAATATGATAAATACCAATGAGGAAATGTGCAACACATGGAAAGAATACATTGTTGAATTACTAAATTGTGAAGCTCCAAGTAACACTTTCCCACAGGAAGAGGTTCTAACGTGTGAACCACAAATTGAAGAACCTGCATTTGAAGAAATCCTATATGTAATCACACGACTTAAAAACAATAAGGCAACTGGGGCTGATGGAATTGCTGCTGAATTTATAAAGGCGGGTGGCCATGCATTACATCTAAAGCTATACGAACTAATAATAAAAATCTGGAGGATTGAAGAATTACCCCATGACTGGAAAGAGTCCTTATTGATACCTATCTTTAAGAAAGGAGACAAGTTCCAGTGTGAAAATTATAGAGGAATATCACTACTGTCCATAAGCTATAAGATACTATCCGCAGTACTACTAAATAGACTAAAACCATATTCAGAATACATATTAGGTGACTACCAGGCGGGTTTTAGACAAAACAGATCAACAATAGATCAGATATTTATCTTACGAAAAAATAGCCGAGAAAAATTGGGAATATAAAAGAGATCTCCATAACATTTTTGTGGATTTTAAAAAAGGCTTATGATAGTGTCCATAGGAATAGTCTATGGAATGCTATGCGGGAATTTGGAATACCAAGGAAGTTAATCAACATGACCAGACTATGCATGGAAGATACTTATAATATAGTAACATATAAAGGCAGGAAATCAGACCCTTTCCAAATAACATATGGCTTGAAACAGGGTGATGCACTATCCCCGCTACTCTTCAATCTGGCTCTAGAGAAAGTTGTAAGGAGGGTAAAGGAGGAATGTGATATTGGAGGAACATCCAAGCTGCTTGGTTATGCAGATGATATAGATATTATAGGGGAAAATGAACAAAAGACATTGGAAATATTGACTCACTTAAAGGAAAAAGCCCAACAGATGGGCCTGTTTTTCAACCAAGATAAGACAGACTATATGGTAATTTCAAGAGAAGGAATGGCTTAAAAACTCTGGCCACATACAAATAGATAATATGACCATTAAAAGAACGGAAACATACAAATACCTGGGTACAATCTTCAACTGCTCCAACATCATAAGGGAAGAAATACAAACTAGAATCAATTCTGGAAATAAGATATACTATGCACTACAACATCTACTAAAATCAAAGGCGCTATCTCGTAACACCAAGATCACAATATACAAAACACTGATCAGACCAGTTGTGCTGTATGGCTCTGAAACCTGGAGTACAACGAAAGGAGACGAAGCCTTGCTACAAACCTTTGAGAACAAAGTTTTAAGACGCATCTTTGGACCCATTAGGGATACACAAAGTGGAGAGTGGAAAAGAAGAAGTAACAAAGACATTTATGATTTGTTTAAGTCCCCGCTAATCACTGGTATCATGAAGGCTAATAGACTACAATGGCTGGGGCATATAGAAAGAATGGAAGATAATAGGGAAACAAAACTCGCTTACACTCAGGAAATAAATGACCGTAGACCCCGAGGTAGACCAAGAAGACGGTGGAGAGATAATATATATACAGACCTACAAGCACTTAGAATCAACTACTGGCAAGAGAAGGTCAACCAGAGAGACGAATGGAGACGGATTGTATTTGCAGCAAAGAACCTCAATGGCTCGGAAAGCTGAAGAAGAAGAAGAAGTATGTATTATGCATTATTGATGAACGAAAGATGAGTTATTGGAAGGGCTGAATGTAAGACGGGCCAGCGTGCCCAATTTGTTACCCTTTGAAAATAAAGTCCGTTCGTTCGAGGTATCGTGTCCGCCTCGAGTGCTGGAGGTCCCGGGTTCAAGCCCCCGTGAGGGCTGGGATTTTTTCACGTGGACTTCTAGTAACATAATTTTCCCTGGTCTCTGGGTAGTAAGACCGGACTCCCGAGTGTATTGTTGCGAACGTAAAAATTCCCTTGGCAGTTTGAAATCCAAAAAGAGTAGTGACATAAGCCTGGGTCATTGACATTGAGTTGAGTGACCGGGCATGAGAAAGAATGGAGATGAGAGTGGGAGACAGTAAAGTGACTGACCTGGCTATGAGAAAACAGCCAGTCCTGAGAAATAAAATAATGGGAAGGGTGAGCGTGGACCCCAGGGGGTTGGGGGAAGGACAGTTTAGTTTTGTGTGAAGTCAAGGGACTTGGGACAGTTAATGTGTAGATGCCGAACTGGTCGGTAGTCTAAGGAGAAGCGGAGTGAGAGATCTCCGTGTTGTGTTGTTCTCCCTAGTTGTGAAGACAGGCCTAAACCCAGAGTGGGTTGATAGTTGAGCAGTGGCTCCAACCCAATGTGTGGGTTGTATTGTGGGAGATCCAGCCGTGGATAGTAGCTGGATTACCTGTCTTGTGGATTTGATAAGAAGCAGGCCGTGAGAAGGCATTGATGTGTGCTGGTTAAATTGTGAGGAGGATATTTATATTCTATGGATTACATTATTTCTGGATGTATAAACATGTTCCGTCTGTCCGTCTTATTTCTGTAATAAAGGATTATGTGCGCCAACGGAATCTTGTTTAATGACTGGTGAATATGCACTTCTGGGGTGAGTTATATTGCAAGACAGTTAGATATCTCCATTGACACACCATGAGTATCGTTACCTAGACAACGACCATCACACGACAATATCATGAACATATCATCGTAAGAACTTCGTGATATTATCATCAAGAAGACGTGTGACAATCTGGGAGCTCGTCGCTTAGTAAGGAGTATCTGGAAGGCTACGTACGGTCAAGAGCATTATAGACATTGTTGTCATTCTGAGATACCTGTGGGCTCTTCGCTGAGAGAGGAGTTATTATCTGGTGACTTCGTTCCATCAAACTAGCAAACCCTTGACAATTTGGATTGTGTGGCTTCAAGGGGGTAATGTGAACTCTTTGTGTGTGCGCCAGATAATTCACACAGACAGACGGGAGTAAAAACTCAAGCTAGCAGACAGTTCAAGTGAAGGTCACACTACAGGTAAATTAACGACGGTCAGCACACGTTATTGCGACGCTAGCGGGCACGCCAGAGAATTAACGCAGACAGGCGCCTGTGTTTAGAGGTCAAGAGACAGAAGTGCTAGCGGACAGCACAGGTAAATGTCGCGGGGACAAAACGGTGTTTGCAACAAGTGCGGTCAGTCCTAGTGTGTGTGTGTTTGACAGGACAGGATTTAACCAAAGATTGAAGACAGCGAGCAATTTCGTCACAACATCCTGTGCGTGGTGAGAAGTTTGTGTGTGCGAGGAAACGCACTGTGTTGTCGCAAGTTGACTGGTCAAGATTTTTCGACGCAGTTAATAGGACGGGTGGAGACACCAGCGTCCAGGTACGGGGGAAAGTTACGTTAACCCCTACCACAGCCGTGCTAGGGCAGCAGTGGAAATTGTGAGTTTCCACGGACAAATCGGGTCAGCGCTGTTTACGAGGACAGGTGACCGAAGGGGGTAGGAACAGTGCCCCACCACAGCCGGATTGGGGCTGAGAAGGTTGTGTAGAAACTGTGTTTACTAAGGATTTTTTTTCCACTAACGGTGATAAAGAGAAATTGAGGTGACATTGTGAGTTGGGGGTGGAAGGAGGAAAGGTACTCAGGAAAATTTCCATGGACTATTGTGGTCAAGATGACTCATTGTGAATGAACAAAACAAGGTTGTTTTGAAAGAAAGCCAGATTTAATGTTTCGTCTTTGTTGAACTGTTCTACTATTGTCATCATTATTCTGTTATGAGCAAACAGTTTTAACGTATCATCATCGCAACCATGGTTGTACTTCTTTGCCGATAAGGATTTATATACCCAAATTTAAAGCGCTGAACATTGGCTGCCATTCTCCTTTTCTTTTTGGTGAATCTTGTCGGGTAACGGAAATCCATAACATTTATGATACAGCAAAGCACCATCTCCGCAACGAAAGTAACAACATATCGAAAGAACACTTTGGATTATTACTGTGGTGCCACCACGTACAGAGAAAGTACAATAACGTTACGAACTGTGTCGAGACAGAACAGTTTGGATACCACTATCATCTTCAACTTTTGTCGACAGTTGGAACTTGTGATCACCACGTGAATTCAGGAACCACTCAACAAATCAATCAGTCATTTTGAAATCTAGTGTCGTAGACATTTCCAGCCATTGTGGGAAACTATTAAAAACAATTAACGGAACGAAAAACTTTTGAACTGGTTAAGAAGAAAATTATTGTCGGCCAGCCATTTGGACATTTTGTTTGCTCCCATCGTGATATTTATTGTTGTCGGATGTTACGCAATTACGTGTATGTGGTCCAGGGGTTGTCAGGTGTAGGGGATTTTTTGGGTTGTTTCTCGAGAGCCGGGAGACAGCACAAAAATTTATTTTCTTTCTGGTGCTCACGATATTTTTGTGAGGAAAACGTTAATGAGTTAGCGTGTCGTGCAGTGGCACTGAAGTCCTAACTAATATCTAGAGACGTGTTGTCTGACGTCAGATTTGTGTATATTTTGATGCTATAAATTATTTTTTTTCTCTTTCTTTCATATGTGCATATGATAGTTGCTGTGTTCGGATATATATTATTACTGTGATCTTTTGTCGTATCTGCTGTCTAGTGGTCTGAGTCAGTTTATATTTTATGCGCATTGTGGGTGCCCTTACACAAGCTTGTGGTTGTTACTGTAGTTTATTTCTTTGTGATCACCGTCTCCGTGTACTTGGCTTGTGAGTCTAACGTTTTTATAGAAAACACTTAGTGTTATCATTCATTCGTTTTGTATATGTATTTATATGTATGTTTAACAATATTTCAAGAAATGATATACAACTATTTGTTATAGATATATGCCAGGGAGCATAGGTGATATTTTCCCTCACTACCTAGTACTTATAGAGTGACTGGGTGAGTACAGGGTGATATTTTAGTACTAAGAATTTACGTACACAGGGAGTGCTGGTGTACTTAGGGAAGTGACACAAAGACAAACAACAGAGTCGTCACATTTATAGTTGGCTGACAGACAGCAACGTGTCCACAAGTACAAGATGCCTACTTTAATGGAATATATTGAAGCAGGTGAACGAATAGGCCTGAAAGGTAAAGAGTTACAGGAGTATGCTGAAGCAAAAGAACAAAAACAGATTGAAAGAGAGGAGAGGCATAATGAACGCGAGGCAAAACGCCTACAGGAAGAAAAGGTAGCTGAAGCAAAGCGTCTACAGGAAGAGAAAGAGACACAAGTAAAGTTAGCTGAAATAGAAAACAAGCGTCTACAGGAAGAGAAAGAGACACAAGTAAATTTAGCTGAAATAGAAAACAAGCGTCTACAGGAAGAGACACAAATGAAAATGGAAATTGAGAAAGAGAAGATTAAGATGGACGCTGAAATTGCTCTCATAAAATTAGAACTATCTTCGAAAAGTCAAAGTGAGGAAAGAAGAAGACCGTCGCAGTCGTCACAGAGATTAAAACTGCCATATTTTACAGACCAGGACCAACTTGAAGATTATTTGGCCAGGTTCGAGGCATCAGCCAAAGCGTTAGGTATTCCAGAGAAAGAGTACGCGATGCGACTTGGAGAGTTTCTTACGGGTAAGGCTCTAGATACAATGTTTAATTTACCTGTAGAAGAAAGAAACAACTACACTATCTTACGTCAACGTTTGCTGACAAAGTTCCAACTCACTGAGCATGGATATAGGACAAAGTTTAGACAGTTAGTGCCAGAGACAAATCAAGATGTCACAGACTTTGTTAACACTGTAAAGAATACATTTAACAAATGGATGGAGCTCGCAGAAGTAGGGAAAGATTTTAATAAATTAGTAGATTTAATGTTAAGAGACAAGGTAGTATCTGCATGCAATTCTAATTTAGTGGCGTTCTTTGAGGAAGCGTAAGCCAAAGGACATAGACACAATGTCTCAGTTAGGGCAAAACTTACATGACTGCACATCCTAACGTATCTATTGGGAAACTAATGAGTGAGGAAATAGTCTGTGCAGCGTACACTAAACAGGACCAGAATCCAGTCATCAGACCAAGGGCGAAAAGTGTGGATTCAGCACAGAAAGGTGAGCAGCAAGAACTTCAAGATAATGGTTTCCGAGGAAACAATGTTGGTAGAGTAGGACGGTACCCATATAGAAGAGGGAACTTCCAGAGACGTCCAAATTATGCCGGATGTTGGAATTGTGGGAGCTGGAGACACAAGGCAGCGGAGTGTGACGTGCAGCCAGCCAGTGAGCCAACAAGTAACGCAAGGAAGGAGATCATCTGTTTCAAATATGGAAATAAGGGGCATATCAGCCATCAATGTAGGATGAGAGAAACAGAGCATTCTAATGCAGCACAAGTGATTGAGACGCTGAACAATGAAGATTGTAGTGGGTGCAAACCTCTTTTTGAAAAAGACAGTCAGCCAGTCCTAATATGTGGTCACACAGTTAAAGCAGGATCAGCAGTACATGAAGGAGGAAGTCTGAAGATGCATCATGGGTTTGTTAATGATAGGCCAGCGTTAACAATTAGGGATTCCGGATGTACGTCTATCGGAGTGAGGAGAAGTTTAATAGATCCCTCGGATTATACAGGTAAAAAGATTAGATGCATAACATTCAACGGCACAGTAGAGTTCTAACCCATTATCCATAATAACAGTAAAAACACCATATATCACTGGAAGAGTGACAGCGTGTGTTTTGGACACACCAGTGGCTGATTTGATCATAGGAAATGTTGTAGGAGTTAAAGATTGTACAGAAGAGGAAGTAGTTTATTGGGACCGAAAATATAGTGTAAGCAGTAATAAGGTAGTTACCACAAGAGAACCTAAATTAGAGAGTATAGCTGAGGTAGAAAAGGCACTTGAAGTAGACACAGGAACTCAGGACAAGGATAGTACCGCTGAGCAGATGAGAATGGATCCCAAATATAGTGCTAGTGACTCCCAGAGACAAGATACTACTCTGAACAAATGTTCCCAAGGGTGTAGGAGAGTAGAACATAGGCAGTCAAAGAAAGGTAGATGGTGTTTCGAGAGGAAGAACAATGTTCTCACTCGCAGGTTTTCAGATAGCAGAACTGCACGTGGGCAAGTAGCAGTACCTTTAGCACACAGAGACCGATATACTAGAACAGCTCAGGATAGTGCATGTGCAGGGCACATAGGCATAAGGCGTATGCAGCAGAAAGCAAGGTGTCCAGGATATATGGGCCAAGATTGAATAAAGAGTTCAGACTAAACAGAGACGCAAGTGTAACGGTGCAATATGCAGATAGGAAAGTTGAGTCAGGTCAAAAGAGTGTTCGCGACATTACTGACCCAGGGCTAGGGATAGCAAACAGATGTTGTAATTGTAGAGGTACCATGAGTCATGGGTACATGAAAGGTAGACACAGCATCGACAGGAATCAGAGGTGGGTTGATGCAAGAACAGAACCACCTGATATAGGGTCGGTACACAAATAGTATTGTGGGGTCGTGAAGTAGTAAGAGACCTGTGGGTATATAAGTATAATGCTTTCCTATGATGTATTATTATTATTATGTGATGTATTAGTTCATGCATTGATACACAAGATAGAAAGTTGTTTGTATTTATGTGTGGGGAATATGGGAGTGTACTATGAGCATTTGGTGTATTATTTAGGGTGGTAGCTGGAGTAAGGTGCAGCCATACTTAGGGCTACCCAGGCTATATGTCTGGGTCACATGTTTAGTAAGTTTTAGTCTCCCAATATTTGAAAACGAAGTTTTCTTTTAAGAGGGGGGTGATGACATAAGCCTGGGTCATTGACATTGAGTTGAGTGACAGGGCATGAGGAAGAATGGAGATGAGAGTGGGAGACAGTAAAGTGACTGACCTGGCTATGAGAAAACAGCCAGTCCTGAGAAATAAAATAATGGGAAGGGTGAGCGTGGACCCCAGGGGGATGGGGGAAGGACAGTTTAGTTTTGTGTGAAGTCAAGGGACTTGGGACAGTTAATGTGTAGATGCCGAACTGGTCGGTAGTCTAAGGAGAAGCGGAGTGAGAGATCTCCGTGTTGTGTTGTTCTCCCAGTTGTGAAGACAGGCATAAACCCAGAGTGGGTTGGATAGTTGAGCAGTGGCTCCAACCCAATGTGTGGGTTGTATTGTGGGAGATCCAGCCGTGGATAGTAGCTGGATTACCTGTCTTGTGGATTTGATAAGAAGCAGGCCGTGAGAAGGCATTGATGTGTGCTGGTTAAATTGTGAGGAGGATAATTATATTCTATGGATTACATTATTTCTGGATGTATAAACATGTTCCGTCTGTCCGTCTTATTTCTGTAATAAAGGATTATGTGCGCCAACGGAATCTTGTTTAATAACTGGTGAATATGCACTTCTGGGGTGAGTTATATTGCAAGACAGTTAGATATCTCCATTGACACACCATGAGTATCGTTACCTAGACAACGACCATCACACGACAATATCATGAACATATCATCGTAAGAACTTCGTGATATTATCATCAAGAAGACGTGTGACAAGTAGCCTAACGCCTTTCCTCTGAGCGCCAAGCGTCTTCCAGATCCCCTCGTCACCCATCGCTGCCTCATTCTTGCCAGACTATGGTGATCCATTTGCTCCTCCTAGGTGTACACGTGCTCCCACAAGGCCGCAACAACGTCTGCCTTGTCATGCATCAATACTCCACCAAGTTTTGCCAAGCCAGCCAATCCGGAAAGCGTGGGCGGTCATGACTCACCATTTCACTCGATGACCAGAGTCGTGGATCAGCTCAGTGTTTTTGTCTCAACCATACCATGTGGCCAAGCCATCCAGGTATTTACTTCTCGGTCTTCCCCTTGGTCTGTTCCCTTTGATCTTGCCAGTTGTCACCAAGTTCTCCAATCCATTTCTTACCATAAGATGTCCAAAAAAATTTGACTGTCTACGTCTAATTTCTCTAATCAATTTACGATTTTCATTTGTCTCCTGTAGTACCTGGTCATTGGTTTTCCTGTATGTCCATGATATTCTTTGCATTTTCCTCAGAAACCACATTTCTGCAGCTATCAGATTTTTCAACTTGACTGCTTAGTGTCCAAGTTTCACATCCATACAAAATAACAGGCTCTATGTATTCCCGCAACACTCTTTTTCTCGTTTCAATTGACATCTTTTTATTGGTCAGTATGTTTCTCATCTTGCTAAAGGCTACTTTCGCCATGGCGATTCTTGTTCTAATTTCTTCAAAGCATCTCCCATCAGATGTTACTGTTCCGAGATAATTGTACCGAGTCATTTGTTGAAGATTATTCCTATTTACTTGTATATTACATTGTGGTATTTCGTTTTTCCTAGTTGCTTGCTTGCGTTTGCTGGCTGTGAACTCCAGCGTGAATGTGAAGCCCTGTATGTCCGATGAAGACATCCTGTTGTCCAACATCAGTGTGATGTCATACCGGACCTGAGGTTTGCGTGAGTATCCGTTGTCCCACGTCTGGCTTATTGGTGTGCAAACTGGTGGTTCCTCGCCGTGCAGGCAGATACTCTCCGACTTCGAAAGAATCAGCGATCCTACTACGATAGCCAGGACCCCGAAGGGACCTGTTGCCCAGGACGCACGACTAGGACGTGTTAGTACAGTGGTTCTCAACCGGTGGGGAATCCCCCCCCCAGGGGGGAATTTTAGGGTTTCCGGGGGGGGGGGGGGGGAATGAAGACCATTTCAAGATCGCGTTAATACAAGAATCGATTACTTGATATTGTTTTTCCCTTCATACTTTACAGTTAAGTACGTCTCATTCTTCTAAAATTCATTTTATAAAGTCAGTAGACCCACAAATCATGTTTTATGTGGATGTCTAGACTTGTTTCAGTATGTGCTATTAAATTTACCTTACATTTTTACGTATACTGTATAGGGGTGGGGGATTTTTAGATAGGAAATATGAAAGGGGGGAGTGACGTTCTGAAAATACGGTGAAGGGGGGGGGGGTCAGGGGCCACATTTTTAATAGGAAGAGGGGGGGAGATGACGTTCTGAAAATATGGTAAGGGGGGGCACGGGCCAAAAAAGGTTGAGAACCACTGTGTTAGTAGGTCTTGGCCAGTATAAAACCTGGCCCTGTTGCCTTGGAAACACCTCTGCGTCCCGTTCTTCCTAGTCACGACCATAATCTGTGCCTTTTTACAATTTAATTCTAACCCCAGTTGTTCACTGTTTGCAACAACCGCATCTCCTAATTGTTGCAGATCCTGCTCATTGCCTGTATCACCTGCATATCTAATGTTATTGATGTTTCGTCCTCCAATGCTGATATCTTCTACATTTTTGAAAACATTTTCACTGTATAGGGAAAAAAGATCTGGAGACATTACACATCACTGCCTCACACCTCTTTTAATAGACCGATATTGTCCCACTTCATTATCAATCCTTATGGCAGCTTGTTGTTTCCAATATATGTTTTTTATAACTCTAATGTCTTTCCAATCAATTTGTAGATCTGCAGGCATATCTACCATGTTGACATGTCTTACTCTATCGAAACACTTTGTGTAGTCAATAAAGCAAAGATCTATAGCTTTGTTATCAAAATAGAAAAAGATCAGATTCTACATGTATGGACAGATTATGTGAAAAACCTTTATGGTGATAACAGAGACGAACAGTATGATATTAGAATTAATAATGAAGGATCGCCAATTTTGAAGATGGAGGTTCGAAATGTTCTTCAGCATATGAAAGCTGGCAAGGCCCCCCTGTGCAGATAACATCACAACAGACTGCTGAACACATTATATGATACTGGCGATATACCTTCTGAATTATGTAACTCTGTATTTATTGCAATCCCAAAGAAATCAGGAGCCTTGGAATGTGATCAACATAGAACAATTAGTATAATGAATCACATCACAAAGATTTTGCTACGAATTATCATGCAAATAGTGGGGAAGAAAATACAACCTGAAATAGGGGAAGAACAATGTGGGTTTGTAGAATGAAAGGGTACAGTAAATGCTGCGAACAGTTATTGAACGTGCTATGGAAGTAAACAAGGATATTCATCTTTGCTTCATTGACTACACAAAGGCTTTTGATAGAGTTAGGCATGTCAACATGGTGGATATGCTTGCAGATCTACAAATTGATGGGAAAGACATTAGACTTATAAAAAATATATATTGGAAACAACAAGCTGCCATAAGGATTGATAATGAAGTGCGACAATATCAACCTATTAAGAGAGGTGTTTGGCAGGGATTTATAATGTCTCCAGATCTTTTTTCCCTATACAGTGAAAATATTTTCAGAAACGTAGAAGATATAATTGGAATCAGCATTTAAGGACGAAACATCAATAATATTAGATATGCAGATGATACAGTATTGATTGCAGACAATGCGAAGGATCTGCAACAATTAGTAGATGTGGTTGTTGTACAGAGAGAGCAACTGGGGTTAGAATTAAATTGTAAAAAGACACAGGTTATGGTAGTCACTAGGAAGAACGCTACTGTTGAGGGCGGACGCGCCATGGACCAGGCTGACATTCTGAATGCTCTACGAGAAGTGAGACTTTTGCAAGAACCAAGTGATGACTGTGAATCTACAACAATGGCCAGACTGCGAGAGCAGCAAATTAAAAGAGGGGTGGCCAAACAAGAACACTACGCAGGAAGCCAAAGAAGATTGATAAACCAACACAGAACTGGCGTCGTTAGCCGCTACACGCTGCGGGATTTGCTGAGGAGGGGATCCGAGCACTTATGGACTGAATGGTCCGATGTGCAACGAGGATGATCTGTCGACTAACTAACTATTCTTCAACAAGTGAATGGGTACAATTATCTCTGAACAGTCATAGCATCTGATGGGAGATGCCTTGAAGAGATTAGAACAAGAATCGCCATGGCGAAAGTAGCCTTTAGCAAGATGAAAAACATACTGACCAATAAAAAGATGTCAATTGAAACGAGAAAAAGTGTTGATGGGATACATAGAGCCCGTTCTTTTGTATGGATGTGAAACTTGGACAATGAGCTGTCAAGCTAAAAACCACCTGTTGGCTGCAGAAATTTGGTTTCTGAGGAAAAGGCAAAGAATGCCATGGACAGACAGAAAAACCAATGATCAAGTACTACAGGAGACAAATGACAATCGTAAATTGATTAGAGAAATTAGATGTAGACACTCAAAACATCTTTGGACGTTATGAGAAAAAATGAATTGGAGAACTTAGTGACAACTGGCAAGATTGCAGGGAACAGACCAAAGGGAAGAACAAGAAGTAAATACCTGGATGGCTTGGCCACATATCATGGTCGGGACAGGAACACTGAGCTGATCCACGACACTAGTGATCGAGTGAAATGCGAGTCATGACCGCCCACGCTTTCCGGCATGGCACATGATTGATTGTTGTCATTGGCTACCTCCCAGTCTCCAGGTATAGAGTTCCTGTCAGGTATGCGGTCATTCGGACACAGGTGGACGCATAATTGCCAGGCGTGCTTGAGTAATAATAGAGAATACCAAACAATTCAAAACAATGTTTTCCCGTAGTGAATTTGAATAACGAAGACACAAACAATAGATTGCACGATTTATTGCCTGGCATATTTCGCTGCATCTCGTCAGGTACATACTGCAGAACTCACACAACTTACGTGAAATTAACTAGATAAATCCTTCAAGTTGAAATATACACAATTTCGCACAGTAATGTCGATTGTCTACCACGGTAATTTTAAGCTGACTAACATGTCTTTCTGTTTACACAATTCTGGCTTGCGTTGATAGATCATAATTGCTTCTGCAAATTTTAACAAGCGAGTATTCTGTGTTCTAAACAACACGCGAAATGCAGTCTCTCTGGACACAACATGGCGACTGGCAACAATGTGCTTGCCGATTGAAGACGCCGGGAGCTTCCGGTGTGTCGGCTCCTCGTGGCTATCATCTCCTGTGTGTTGTATCTTGTTGACCCATTGAGGTATGTGTTCTAACACCCGTTTGTTAAGCTGTCTCTCCGTTCGGCCAATGTAAACGGCCTGGCATCTACATGTGAATTGGTAAATACAATTGTTTGTGGCGTACAGAGGAACAGGCTCTTTGACTGTTGGTGTAGGAATGGGTACGGTTTTACATCTAATGACTGGAGTTGCCGCACAGAATGTTTGACCTACTGCTGTAGTAAGCCGGTCTTGTAGACGTTGCATTACGTCATCCCCTCGAAAGGTTAGCTGGATGAATACCTTGAGTTTAGGGACTGTAGTTACGTCTGCTTTGGGTTTGGGCTGTTGGCAATGGCGCTTTATAAATCCTGTGGAGTACCCATTCAGGTTTAAGACATTCTTCAGAGTTTCAAATTCCTCTGTCAGTGTGTCCTGGGTGCATATCTTTCTAGCACGGTCAAACAAGGTCCGTACTAAGCCCCGTTTGTACTGGACAGGTGTGAAGCTCTGAAAATTTAGGTATTGGCCAGTCCATGTTTCTTTGCGATACACCGATCTTTGAATTGTGCCGTCTGCTCTACGTCTCATTAGAATATCTAGGAACGGTAACGCTTCGTTGTGTTCGTGTTCCATAGATAGAGAGATGTTTTTATGCGTCTTGTTCATTGTGGCCTGAAACGATGTTGCTTGTAGCTCGTCTGTGGTGATGATTAGTATATCGTCCACATAACGCCGGTAAAAGGCCAAGTTGTTGATGTCTGAGGATCTCTTTTCTTCTAAGTGTGCCATGAAGATGTCCGCTAGAATAGGACCAAGAGGACTCCCCATGGCCACTCCGTCAATTTGGCGGTATGACTTAGTTTGAAAATTGAATAGGATGTTGGCGGTACATAGTAGTAGTAGCCTCTCCAGAATAGGTGTTGGTATGCCTAATTTTAGTTGTTTGTCTTCAATGCGTTCCCTTATTATTTTCACTGTCTCCTCTAATGGAACGTTAGTGAATAGGGAGGCTATATCCATGGATGCCATGTGTTTGTTATTTATGTCCATAGTATCCAATAATTCCACCAGTTGGAATGTATCTCTGAGTATTTTTGGATCGAAGGACTGTCGTACTGGTTTTAACATTTCGGCTAACCATCTCGCCATTCGGTGTTGTGCAGTTAACCATGGACAGGATAGGTCTTAGCGGGATGCCGGGCTTGTGAAGTTTGGGTAGACCGTACATCTGAGGAGTGTGCGAGCCGCGTGGTGTGAGCGTTTTTGCAGTGGCCTCACTGATGAGTCCCGCATTCACAAGTGACTGGATCTCTTTCCTCATTATAGCATCCAGGTCCTCCGACTTGTTTACTTTTTGATCTATCCTGAATTTGGATTCGTCTGACAATATTACATCCATTTTTCTCTGGTAATCTGACCAAACAAACCCACATGGTAGCCTGCAACGGCCTTCACACAGCACATGAGACACAGCGCGGTGTTCAGCTTCATCGGAGTATAACTATTCTATTATGACATAAATATAATTGAGAGTGGTAAGTTAAGAATTCGTTAGTTACAGTTTTAAAAGTCTTAGATGGAAGTCTGTAGATTAAATTAAAAACAAATAGTATTATTTATTTATCGTATAGGTTTCTTCCTTATTTTTCACAAATACTTGTTCAACCCTTCAGCGTTATAATAATATATTTAAACACACACACACACACACACACGCATATATATATATATATATATATATATATATATATATATATATATATATATATATATATATATATATAAGTGTGTGTGTGTGTGTGTTTAAATATATTATTATAACGCTGAAGGGTTGAACAAGTATTGGTGAAAAATAAGAAAGAAACCCATATGATAAATAAATAATACTATTTGTTTTTATATATATATATATAATATTTGATGTCTACATCATATATATATACCGGGTGTTTGTAAATCTTACTAAACGTTGGATGTAGAACAATTTTGAAAAATGAAGCACATGATGTCATAAAAAAATGTGCTTACAAATTCATTAAATTATTTACAATAGTCACTGCTATGGTATAACGCTGTTTTAGGGTAGCTGGAAAGTACCAATGAAGTATTCATTTGAATAACGAAGATACAAACAATAGATTACATGATTTATTGCCTGGCAAATTTTGTTGAACCTCATCAGGTACATACTGCAGAATTCACACAACATAATGATAAAGTAAAATAACTAGATAAATCCTTCAAGCTGAAATATACACATGTTCACACAATAATCATTAATCTCAATTGTCTATCACAGTAATTTTAAACTGACTAACATGTCTTTCTGTTTCCACACAATTGGCCTATGTAGATTAATAATTATATCTTCTGCAAACTTTAACAAGCGGCTGTTTTGTGTGTTGAACAACACGCGAAAGCACTGTTTCTATCAATCACATGGCCGCTTTCCAACACATGCCTAGCAATTGATGAAGCGGGAAGCTTCCGGTGTGTTGGCCTACCTAATGATTATAATTATTGTATTATATATATATATATATATATATATATATATATATATATATATATATATATATATATATATATATATATATATATATATAATATAAGGGGCGTTCATTTGAAATCCGTTCGTGCCGCACGTAATTGCGTACATAGAACATGATCATGTCATAGTCATGTGATAAGAACTGACCAATGAATAAAAGCGCAAGTACTTATCGTCTCATGATGCATACGTTCTGTTTCTGACCATTGAGAAAATGGCCGGGTTGATCCGAAATCTGTACAAAGAAGCTCAAAGAGTGGCGATTTAGTTTCTTTCATTTGAAGGATGTTGACCAGTGGACATTCATAGAAGAATGCAGGCAGCGTACGGTAACAAATGTGTGTTGAAGACAACAGTGACAGACTGGGCACGAATGTTTCGGAAAGGATGTCAGTTCACGACAGATCTTCGACGGCCAGGTCAAGTGTATAGTGTTGCAACAGAAAAAAACCATCGCCAAAATTGATGCACCTGTACAGATGAACCGTTGTCAAAGCATACGTTCGCTAGCAAAAGACTTTGATGTGTCAATTGGGACAATTCAAAAGGTTGTTTGTAAGAAACTGCAATATCGGAAGGTGTGTTCACAGTGGGTACCATGGGTGTTGACCGACCATCAAAAAGAGGAGCGCATGGGGTGGTGTTTGAACCACTTGCTACTTTACAGAGTGGAGGGTGATGCATTTCTCTTCCGTAGTGGCAGGTGACGAATCATGGTTTCACCACTTTCAGCCAAGCAGCAAAAGAGAGAAACCACTTTGAGCCGAGCAGCAAAAGAGAGAGCATGCAATGGGAGCATGCTGGATCACCAAAAACCAAACAATTCAAGTTACAGGTTTCCGCTGGTAGGGTTATGCTGAGCACATTTTTTTTATCATGAAGGGCTATTGTTGGCCGACTTTAAAGAACCTGGTGTCAACATCAACTCTACCCACTACTTGCAAACACTAGACAAGCTGCAAAAGGCCATCAAGAATAAATGATCCAGCATGCTTTCTCACGGTGTAATTTTGTTGCACGAAATTGCTCGCCCGCATGTCGCAAAGATTGTGCAGGAAGCATTACATTAGCAAGGAAGAAGTGTGAAATTATACAACATCCAACCTATAGTCCTGATATGTCACCATGTGATTTTCATTTGTTCGGACATCTAAAAAAAGCTCTCAAGGGCAACAATTTCATACAGACGCAGACGTAACGAACACGGTAAACACTTTGTTCAGTGAGCAACTATAATCCTTTATCGCGGACGGCATTTGCTGCCTACCTAAGCAATGGGATGCATGCCTCAATGCTTACGGCGACTTCTTCTGACCAACCAATGGTGCATAATTTATTCAAAATGAATGCTTTGTTTAATTCTACCACACCTGTTAATGTTTCTTTCATGCTTTTGTAATAAAGCCATTGGAACGGGTTTCAAATGAACACCCCTAGTACCTATATGTTTATAAAATGATTAATCTACATAGGCCAATTTTGTGCAAACAGAAAGACATGTTAGTCAGTTTAAAATTACCGTTGTAGACAATTGACATTACTGTGTGAACATGTGTATATTTCAGCTTGAAGGATTTATCTAGTTATTTTACTTTATGTTGTGTGAATTCTACAGTATGTACCTGACAAGGTGCAGCAAAATTTCAATCAATGTGCTATGCCGGAAAGCGTGGGTAGTCATGACTCGCCATTTCACTCGATCACCAGAGATCAGCTCAGTGTTCCTGTCTCGACTATGCCATGTGGCCAAGCCATCCAGGTATTTACTTCTGTCTTCCCCTTGGTTTGTTCCCTTCGATCTTGCCAGTTGTCACTAAGTTCTCCAGTCCATTTCTACTCATGACATTTGCCAGGTAATAAATCATGCAATCTATTGTTTGTGTCTTCGTTATTCATATTCACTACAGGAAAACATTGTTTTGAAGTATTCAATGTTTGAAATGCAAAAAATTACTCCAGCAGCAGCCATTTCCTGCATATTGCTTCACGACGGAATGGAGCACATCTTTTGATATCATGTACTTCATTTTTCAAATTTGTTCTACATACAAAGTGTAGTCAGACTTTACAAACAACACCCTGTATATAGTTTTGGATACATGGAATTGTTTACCTCAGTCTTGGTGCATTGTTGATTTGGCCAGATTTCTTTAGCCTCTGCATTTGTTTACAATTTCTTTAAGTATTTTATTATATTCTTCTTAATTTTGGCTTTCCTTTCATGCATCATCTGCATTTTCTTTTTTGTGATTCTATGATTAGGTGTAATGATTTATTTTATTTGTTGAGGTAATTCGTCCAACATGTCACACTGTTCATCAATAGTCTGTATTATCTCCATGGCATTATATATGTTCTGTACAGTAACAATGGAACTTATGGGTGAACGAGACCGTGCCACACAATTTTAAAGATGTGTTAATAGTCCACCTATACAAACGTAAAGGAAACTGCCAATCCTGTGACAACCACTGAGGCATCTCCTTACTCTTAATTGCAGGGAAGATACTCGCCAGAATTATTCTCAATAGCCTCACAGCCCATCTCGACCAAGGTCTTCTACCTGAGAGTCGATGTGACTTTAGAAAATAATAAGGAATTGTTGACATGATTTTAGCTGCAAAGCAGTTGCAAGATAAATGTCAGGAACAGAACTCTGAGCTGCTCTCCGCTAATTTCTTACCAAGGCTTTTGATACAGTCAGCAGAGAAGGACAGTGGAAGATTATGGTGAAATACGGCTGTCCACGAAGTTTGTCCAAATAGTTCGGCTATTGGAATAGACACCAACTACCACATGGATGGAAAGCTGTTCAATCTCAGATGGCTGAAAGCTCAAACCAAAACTACCAGTGACAATGTCAGAGGGCTCCTATTTGCTGATGACTGCTCTATATGCCAACTCAGAGGCAGACAGGCAACACAAGGTTTCAGCTTTCTCGTATACCTGTGTCACTTTGGGCTCAATATCAAGTTGGAGAAGACTGTAGTTACCAGCCAGCTCCAGGGATTAATTACAACTGGCCGAATATTAAAGTGAATATCATAGACTAGGTGTTGTGGAAAAATTCACCTATATTGGCAGCACAGTGTCACGAGCTGCCACAATTGACGACGAAGTGAATGCAAGAATCTCCAAGGCCAGTGGAGCCTTTGGCAGACTGCAAATATGTGAAAATACTAGTCATACTGTGAAAACTGACAGCAAGAAAGCCAAAGGATTAGCTGTGCATGCAGAGGTTTACTGCTCTTGTTGTGATGAAGTAGTTTGTGGAAGATACCTAACTGCAAGAAGTAATGACGAGGATAGATCTTTTGCCATTAACAGCCAGTCTGTTTATGCTGCATTAGTTTGTGGAATGGGTGCAACAACATTCAATAATTTTTGTGAAAATATGAATCTGCAAGGTCTGCATCACAAAACATTTCACAACAAAACTAATAAATTATATTCACAGTTAGATCTGGAGAACAGTTTTCTCTCAAACAGTAAAGTATGTTCGACAGGTTTATGCACAGCAGTCAGACATCACTCCTAATGAGGATGATGTGCCAGATATTAGTGTCAGCTTTAATGGCACTTGACTGACTAGAGGCCACAAATCCCACATTGGAGGTGGCTGTGCACATATTGTCAGGTGTGTGAAACCACTGGTAAGACACTTTCCAGAGACAAACCAGATGAATTTGCAGCATGAAAGGCAGAACGTCTTCCAAACTGTGATAACAATTTCACAGGATCTGCTGGAATGATGGAGGTGGAGGCTGCAAGGGTGCTGTGGCAACGGTCTTTGACCCATCATAAGCTTTGCTATACTTCAATACTTTCTGATGGTGATGCCAAAACATTTGCGGAGCTTACCAAGATCAAACTATATGGGGAGGACATTTAGACAGACAAAGGGCCCTCACGACAAGATGTTACACACATGGCTCAACCATGACAAGCTTGAGAAATATCTGCTGTCAATTTATGACAGGCTGTCTGACACTAAATTACTTAGTAGATGTGTATAAGGAAAAACTCAGATTTCAAGTGAGTGTTTAAACAGCTTGATCTGGGCTCGCTGTACTAAAGACAACTTAACTCACGCAAGCGTGTTCAGTTTGCAGCTGTAACAGCTGATGCTGCCCAAGACACTGCCCAGTTTTTTAAATTTTCTGCAAGCCTGCATATGAAGAGACTAGAAACCTGTAGGATGCAGAAGAGAGTTATAAATACTAGCTTGAAGTATCAGAAGGACAGGACAAGCAAACTAAGAGACGTGACAGTGTACGACAGGCCAAACTGAAGAGACAAGGGGAGCTGCATGCCCTGGAGGGAGGTCCTGCATGTGCAGCAGAATTGTTCTAATTGTGATGTAGTGTTAAAAACTGTTTTTCAGTGTAAAATAACTTGTTAAAGCATTAAGATAATTTTATTAGTATAATAAACAATGAACATAATTATTTTCCCATTTTCCAATTTTGCCAGTTTTATTACTTTGGTACATTGTTTCTCAAAAACTGTTTGTCAGATTACAATGAAACTTTGTACACTTATTCTTCAATGCATTACTTACATTATGTTTACAGCATTTGTGAAACTAAGATTTAGTTTTTGAGCAGCAGTCAAAAAAACAAAAAACACACACATACAAAAATTGTCATGGAAAATATTGTATTACTTAAAACTATGAAGAAAAATGACAAGTGATATCATTAACATTTTCTGTCACAAAGGGTCTACAATTGTGTACATATTAAAAAAAACATTAGTCTATTATAATTAAATGTTGCATGAAACCAATAGCTTTATATTTCCTTATTTTCAGATTCGATTTATATAGAACAGCAGCTGGTTGGTCATACATTTTGGAGAGAATGAATTGCAATAGTGGGATAAGAGGTGTGTATCTTTAAATTTGAAAAACATCTGGTTATTAATATATTTATGGAGTCTAAATATTGCAAGTCTATTATGCTTTTATATGTTACTAGCTGAACTGGCCCAGCTTCGCCCAGTCCCTGGTGGGGATCTATCAATCTATCTGTCTGCCTGCCTACCCGTCCGTCTCTCCCTCCCTCTCTATCTATCGGGTCAGATCTATCTATCTCTGTCTGTCTGATGACCCGGCTATCTATCTATCTGTCTGTTTGCCTGCCTGCCTACCCGTCCATCCGTCTCTCCCTCCGTCTCTCCCACTCTATCTATCAGGTCAGGTCTATCTATCTACCTACCTACCTCTGATTGTCTGTCTATCTATCTCTGTCTGTTTGTCTGTCTATCTATATCTGTCTGATGACCTGGCTGTCTATCTATCTATCTGCCTGCCTGAATTCCCATCCGTCCGTCTCTCCCTGTCTATCCCACTCTCTCTATCTACCAGGTCAGATCTATCTATCTGTCTGTCTGTCTGACGACCCGGCCTGTCTGTCCATCCATCCATCCATCTAGAGGACCCAGCCCCTGGTGGGGATCAATCTATCTATCTATCCATCAATGTTCGGAGTACATATAGCAAGGGGACTTAACATGCTACTAAGAGTTATTTCCCTTGATATAACTTTTCTTATGTTAAGTCATGTAATTACAAAATTAAATTTTATTACGTAAATAAATGTTTGTAAACTAACAAACTATGCCAGTTGGCAGCACCAGAATGAGAAGATGTGTAGAAAATTGCATCTCAATTGGATGAACCATTCGCGAACGCATAAATAACAAACATACAGAGATGCAGACAGACATACACTGCATTTTATAGATATAGATCAGGTTATGTAAAATTGTATCCAAATCTCCTTCTGCTATTTCAGCCTTGTTAAATTATTTCTATTTTGTTTTTGATTACTTTAACAGAGAAATTTAATCCTAGCATTTATTCAAAGATATAATGGGATTATTCCCATCGTTGGTTCAGCACTTGTGCTGACATTGTTCTTTGTCTATGTGCTATAATACATAGATCTTAGTGCTATAATTTGTCTAATTATAGTTGTTGCTTTTAGCTGAATTGTTCAGTTTCCAATTATAATTGTTATTTTATGTTACTTGATCTGTTCCTTTGTTCACAGATGATGACGATGATGTGGATATAGAGACCATCACAGACACCGCCAGGTCAGTAGAGATGCCAGAACACAGCATTCAAAATATCTCTTTTGCAATTGCACCAATCTCAACCATACCTTTGCTATTCCTGGAGAATGCTTTTGGAAATGAGATACCTATTACTAGGATAGATTCTAGAAAGATTAGGGTTAGTCAAGCTTCCAGTTTAAAATCACAGACTGAAAATTCTGCAGCACGTTGTTATGTCATTCTCGGACAGGAACCAAAGCTGCTCAGTGATAAAAAATTAACTAAAGTACAGTCACAACCTAAGGGCATTCAAATGCACAACAATGTGAGGTGTCATATTTCTGCAACTAAGTCTGCTACAGCAACAGTCAGATCAACACAGCGAGCAAGACGTATCTACATAAGAAATCCTGCAGTTCGTGCTATTGATAAACAAGGTTCATATCAGCATTATTTACACACACAAATTAAGCAGTTGAAATCTATAATGTCTACATATGCTAAACATATTGATCGTGAAATTAGGATTTGTCATTTTTCTTTAGATGCGAATATTTCTTTTTTTGATTATGAATTTATATTCATGAAATCTAAAGTAGGTTCAAATGATTATCAGAGCCATTTTGTGCAGCTGTGGTATAAAATTAACTCATGTAATGAAGATATGAAATGGAGAGCGTTCGTGATAAATTCTACAGTGAAATCATATGCTAGCGATTTAATAAAGAAAATTACGTTGCTAAATTCTAAAATGGCTCCGTATGCTCATGATTTAGAAATGCAAATTACACTATTGAATTCTAAAATAAATTCATTTGCTGATGAGGTAAATAACAAAATTACAACATTGAACTCAAAAATAACATCCTTTTTTCATAATGTATCGAGGGAATATGAGCTGCTGCCTGTTGAGTAAACTGCTCATTTGTGTGCATTCATAATTTTTAGTTATTAAGTGTCATTATTTACTTGTGTGATGATAAGTGGTATGATAAAGTCTAATATTTACCATCTCCTGGTAAGCATTAGTCTAAGATTTTAATTGCTTGTATGTGTATATTGTATTGTATCAATTCTGTTACATGAATGGCTTTAAAACTGTTTATGGATATTTGCTCATCATAATTTCACTGTCTTTTCTCTTACTTTTTGTTTCAATTAAAATTATTGCTTCTAGGCCTTTTGGCTAAGGTCAACGTGTAGTCATCTGCACTATGAGTTAGCCTTGGCCACCAGCAGAGATGGACATGCAGATGACACACAGGGACTTGGAAACCTTGAGCCCTAAAACAATTATAATTATATATGTAAATTCATATTTATAATTTTCACTTTAGTTACATAAGCACGACAATCGGTTTTGAAGTTAGAAAACTTTGTAGTGAATGTTATTGGCAATATGTCCTTCATGGCATGTTTTTTGTAAGATTGTGAACATGAAATGGTGTCTCCTCTTCCCCAGTAAAATCATTTAATACCCTAATACCCTCATGGTAGTTAATGAGAAGCTGCTGTACCCTGTCAGTGACAAGACACGAGTTGTCATACTGTCTGCATTTTTCTATCATGTCTTCATCTTTTCACACACAGACATGATTACCTGCCCCACACTGCATGGACTATTAAGACGAAGACACACAAACCCAAATGTAGCTCATTATAGCAGAGTCAGTTTAAGTAGTGCTAATGTCCCTTAACCAGCGTGCATAAAAATTGCACACGTTGGGCCAACAGGTGTTTGTGTGTGTGCTTCTAATTAGTTTGAAGTGAAAACTAGAAACTTTATGGGTTATCTTAGAGTGGTCTTCTCTAAACTATGTGCATGCCAGTAAAACATTTGTCATTATAAATGACACTTCTTATTACACATGACACCTCTATTTATAAATGACACTACTCTTGTAGATGTTATTCCACAATTTTGTTACCACATCTATACCCTGTTCAGCAACTTGGTATTTCTTGGACAGTAATGTTATCTGGCCCAGGGGATTTACCTGCTCTCATGTGTTGTATAGAATCCTCAACTAGGACAGTAATGTTATCTGGCCCAGTAATGTTACCTGCTCTCATGTGTTGTATAGAATCCTCAACTTGGACAGTAATGTTATCTGGCCCAGGGATGTTACCTGCTCTCATGTGTTGTATAGAATCCTCAACTTCAACTTTCAGTATTGGTGATACTTCACATTGGTCACGAGTGTTTGTTTCTGATACTTTTCATATACTCCACCCATCTTCATGTCACCATCTCGTGTCCATTATTTTACCTTCCTTTGTTTAAAACAGAATAGTTGTTGCATGCTTTCTAATACCTGATAATTTACGTATATTTGTGTGCACAGATTGTGTATCTTCTCATTGTTCCTCAGTCTCATTTAGCCAGGCTGCCTAACAACATTTTCAAACTATTTCTGTATGTATTCTTTTGTATTCATCTTGATTATGCTTACTGTATTTAAGTTGTGGGTGGTGTCAGTTTTGAAGTGGACAAATCATTGACAGGCCATAATTGTTCTAAGCTTAGCAGAGTATAGAGTATTCAATTGTATTTATATACGTTTGTCAGTCTATGGTGTAAGTCTTCTGCCTTTTATTCCCCGGTTGACAGCCTTTGCTCAACTCATGGATACAAGGCAGCTGAAGTATCCTGTGGATTCACAATTCAAGCATTGGCCTGCAACCAGCTCTTGCCAGGCCTTCCCTGTCTTATACCATCTCCTCCCGCTGCCTCCATGTCCAGCCCACATTATCCACCTCTATCTCTAATTCTCATCTCCAAGTGCTTAGGTCTTCTTCTATTTCCTTTACCCTGTGAGTTCTAGAGACCTCACTATCTAGCTATACTATATACAGGGATTTGTAATGTTTGCCCTGTGAGTTCTAGAGACCTCACTATCTAGCTATACTATATACAGGGATTTGTAATGTTTGCCCTGTGAGTTCTAGAGACCTCACTATCTAGCTATACTATATACAGGGATTTGTAATGTTTGCCCTGTGAGTTCTAGAGACCTCACTATCTAGCTATACTATATACAGGGATTTGTAATGTTTGCCCTGCCCAACGTCACAGACTTTTCCTCACCTCTTAATTGGCTGGAGTTTGTTTAGTTCTCTAAAAGCGGAGCTCATGGAGAGAAGTATACTAAATGTGGAGCTCATGGAGAGAAGTAAACAAAATGTGGAGCTCATGGAGAGAAGTAAACAAAATGTGGAGCTCATGGAGAGAAGTAAACAAATACCAGTGAATTAAGAAGTCAGGAAAAGACTCGTGCTGAATAGGACATACCTCAAAAACACATGGGAATAGTATAACTAAACAGTTTGTCAAGAAACGAATGGGTACATGATAAATGTGAAAGTAAATATTTTATATTGAAATATATTCAGTATAAGTTGTCATTCTGGATTTGAAATTCTTTATTAAGTGTTTCATGTAAAGATGAATTGAATTATTCATGAATAAAGTGGTTAATCATTTAATGAGTTTTATCATTTGTGTGTGGTTGTGGTGGTCAACTTAGTGATCTCGCCAATGAAAAGTGGGAAATAATGGAGGGTGCAAACTCCGATCAGCTTCCCATAATAACTATTCAGGAGAATTGTACATTTGATAAAATAAATGAAAACCAGTCTTCTTCAACAAGACAAATTGGAATATATTCCAGACGGGGACACATTTTCATAAATTTGGGTAGATGATCATTATAAGATTTTTGTGAAAAATATCCCCCACAAAATTGAAAGCATTGCTGCCAAACATACACCATATTCCCATAAGATGCTACATATTAATCATAACTACCAAAGAAAAGGACAGGAGCTTCTTCAAAGAACCCAGTACCTTGGTACACATTGACTTGCACTGCAATACAAGAAGAAAGAAAGCTAACATTACAACAAAAACAGAAGAAAAATATAATTTTGAAGTATACACGGCCGTAGGGAGTGAAGTTTAAGAGTTTTATCACAGGCAAGTGAAGATTACTGGAAACAATTATGCCAAAACCAATCACCAAAATGATAGACACCCTGAAAGGATAATAATAGAAATAGTAGTGTTCAGTGCAAACCACCTAAGGCGATCTCAGATGTGGCGAATTTCTGTTGTAAAACCGTATTGTATTGTATTGTATTGTATTGTACGTTGTAAATGCATTACTTTATGCTTGAAACTCTTATAAGAAGAATTTCTGATAAGAAGAACCATTTTTTTGGGTCCCAGGTGAGTTCTCATTAAGAGGTATGCACTGTATTAGTATAGGGTGTTTTTTTAATGACTGTAGTGTTTGAAAATATTGCTTTCAAAAAATTATATATATATATATATATATATATATATATATATATATATATATATATATATATATATATATATATACACATACATATATATATACACATACATACATATATATACACATACATACATATATATATATATATATATATATATATATATATATATATATATATATATATATATATATATACACACACATACATATATATATATTTGTATTTATCTATCAATTGCTCTTCAAAGACTAAAACAACTGAATAAATTATGGATTGGGACAGACAGAACTACAAAAATTAGATTCTTGAGAGCATGCATCTTTCCCATTGCAACATACGCCTGTGAGACATGGACACTTACTAAACAAGCTGAACAGCGCATAAATGCCTTTGAACATAAATGTTATAGACGAGTTCTAAGAATATCTTGGGTAAAGAAAAGAACAAATGCATCCATACTTCAAGAATTGAATATTGAGGAAGGTTGGCTATTAAAGACGATAAAACAAAGACAATTGAAATATTTTGGTCACTTGAAACGTCACGAAAGTTTAGAGAGAACATTAATGGAAGGATATATGCCTGGGAAGAGAGGAAGAGGAAGGTCAAAGAGAAGATGGGTGCAGGATGTAGCGGATGATCTCCAGATGGGTGTATCAGACGCCGGACAGCTTGCTTATGATCGAGAGGTTTTCCGGAAGGTTCTTATGGCAGCGAGGTTCTGCAAAGGACATGCTACTGAATGAATTTATCTATTATGTTGCATGAACTTTACAGAGTGTGAATACAAAACTTCGGCCGGCAATATTTTTAAACACTGCACGGACATTAAAAATACACCCTGTTAATTATTATATTACCTTACAAACTTCATACATGGCAGTCTCACTCGGACCAGCAGAAGTATGACACTTTTCAAAACATATAATTAGTGCGAATGACCCTAAAGGAAAAAATGAAGTAAACAATACAGAGAAAGAATTATAAAGTGCATCAGTAGTTAAGCAAAGCTATCATCATCGTGTGCCACACCGATAAGTTTGGGTGGTCATGTTTTGCCATCTCATACGATCACCAGCCGTGGATCAGCTCTACTGCAATATAAAGCAATAATACCTCGCATCAGCACACCGGAAGTTTAAGAGCGAGCACTCTTATTCATTTGCACATGCTGGCTGCCTAAAGTGTGATATCAATATCAGCGTGCAGGAAGCAATCTGTGTCTGGTCATAACAACCTACGCCATGTCACTTTAAAGCTCTTACCAAAGTGGATTTGCATTATTACATCCTTTTCTTTTATAACGAAGGGCCACAGGGAAAATCTCTACATAGTGGACATCAGAAACTGATTCCCCTCTTAAAATTAGGATAGCTGGGCTCCCAGGTAAAGCTAGTCTAAAGTGAACACCAGGAAAATCGGCCATAACTGTGCTCCCAGGTAAAGCTAAAGTGAACACCAGGAAAACTGGCCATAACTGTGCTCCCAGGTAAAGCTAAAGTGAACACCAGGAAAATTGGCCATAACTGTGCTCCCAGGTAAAGCTAAAGTGAACACCAGGAAAATCGGCCATAACTGTGCTCCCAGGTAAAGCTAAAGTGAACACCAGGAAAACTGGCCATAACTGTGCTCCCAGGTAAAGCTAAAGTGAACACCAGGAAAATTGGCCATAACTGTGCTCCCAGGTAAAGCTAAAGTGAACACCAGGAAAATTGGCCATAACTGTGCTCCCAGGTAAAGCTAAAGTGAACACCAGGAAAACTGGCCATAACTGTGCTCCCAGGTAAAGCTAGTCTAAAGTGAACACCAGGAAAACTGGCCATAACTGTGCTCCCAGGTAAAGCTAAAGTGAACACCAGGAAAATCGGCCATAACTGTGCTCCCAGGTAAAGCTAGTCTAAAGTGAACACCAGGACAACTGGCCATAACTGTGCTCCCAGGTAAAGTTAGTCTAAAGTGAACACCAGGACAACTGGCCATAACTGTGCTCCCAGGTAAAGCTAGTCTAAAGTGAACACCGGGAAATGTCTTGGGAAGTGACTGTGGCTGGCCTGTCCCTATAACCCACCCAGTTCCGACTGGTCTATTAAAATATGGGTCTAGCACCATGTGCCCATATACACCTTACAGCTTGTAGAAATGGATGTCTTCAAAATAATACACAAGACTCGACACATTTAGACATATATTTATGAGGAATGGCATGATTCAGATACTGATAGTGCACAGATTTATTCATCTCGCAACTATAGATTTTTATCTGAGCTCCACCGCTTTCCTACTCACAACATGATTTCAGATCATGAAACTATTATATACACTATTATACACCTTTGATCACTGCAGAAACCCGGAACCAGCCCAGGGTCTCTGTCTCACAATATTGAATGTGTATGATTAGCCCACTTATATTCATTATTTTGCTTATACTGTTATGCCTGATGCTGTCTTGAAATCATCTACTGGCTTGTTCTTTAGACGGGAAACAATGTGGTCACACTTGGAAAATATATTTGTGCTGAGCACACTATTAGTCAATCTATTCAGTTTGTACAGAGAAGTCTGATTAACAGATTTACAGTTGGTGTTGGAGTGTTGACAATATGGTTATTCAAAGAAAACCGTGTCACTGCTGCCTTCATTGGGTTGACGATTGACCCAGACTCCACACAGCAAGTGCTTATGCGAGTTAGTTTGGTCTGTAGTTCCACAGCAACCCGATCTCTATCCTTTCCCTGGCGATACACTAACACATCGTCAGCATATGACAATGTCCTCCCCAGTCCAGTGATCTGCTCGCTGGTAATTCAGTGCAGGCGTTGAAAAGCACCGGGGATAATGGTGATCCCTGCGGCAGGCCCGGATATATTGTTGTTGGTTCAGAAGTCCAACTGACACATCTAAAAAAAGTAAAAAAGTAATGGTAAATACAAAGAAACAATGTATATTCAAATGCATCACCAAAGTGAATGGAACCACTCCGAAACAAGTCAATGTATGTAAATATTTGTTTTCTACTTTAATAACAGCAGACGGAAGTTGTATAAAGGAAGTTATGTAGAATATCGCAAACAAAAGCAGCATTTCTTCTTTTTGTTTGCCCTCTCTTTCTCACCGGGACATAGGAGCTCAACCATCTCACTCCGGGCTGCCCTATCTTTCTCACCGGGACATAGGAGCTCAACCATCTCACTCCGCGCTGCCCTATCTTTCTCTCCGGGACATAGGAGCTCAACCAGTGTTTCCCAACGTGGGGCCCACGCCCCACAGGGGGGCAATTCGACTGTTAAGGGGGGCAATTCGACAATGGAAGAAATTGGTTGAATATAACAAAACGGGGAGACTTGAGACTGAAGTTAACTAAATTGGAACCTGACATAAGATCTCTTTGCAGCAAGCATCAAGCGCAAGGATCTCACTAAATTTAAATAATAAATAATTGCTAATAATTAAAATAATATAGAAAAATCTTTCATTAAAATTATTTTGTACTTGAATTTCAGTTCTCCATTACATGTTTTGAAAATTTACTTACTGTGTTTGCTCAATAATTACCTAGTGATTTCTTCCTAAAACCTATCATTCAAGTTTCTTTAGTGAACATTTCAATTTTTGAATATTAAAAATAATGTATATGTTGAGGGGGGGGGGGGGGGGAGGGGGCGTGGGGAGGGGGGCAATATGAATTTTACAAAGGCTTAAGTGGGGCATGGCACAAAAAAGGTTGGGAAACACTGAGCTCAACCATCTCACTCCATGCTGCCCTATCTTTAGCTATTTCCTGCAGCTTTGTTCATGTCCTTCCCATATTGTTCATTTCTGTTTTTAATCACCTTCTCTATGAGTCTTTAGATCTTAGATCTTTTTTCTTTTTTTTTTGAATAGGTTTTCTAATTAGACTATTCTCGGGTTTTCTCGATGTATGGCCTTTCCAGGGCCAGCGTATTTTCTTCACCTGTCTTGGTTCATTGGTACTTGTCTAGTTCTCTCCATGAGTCCCGTGTATTAGTGAATGTTTGTAGTTTATTTGTAATCGTTTGCGATGTTCTCCATGTTTCGGATCCATTCGGCAGTACTGATTAAACGTTAGAATTGATTATTCCAAGTTATATCTTCCCAGGAGCTAACAGTAACACCATTCCTCTATAATTTTCCCACTTTTATACGTCCCATTTCTTTGGCTGCCTTGTCAGATATCCTTATCTCCAGTCTGTTGGTATTTATTCAGTTTTCCGTATTCTGCTAAAGAATCTGTGCAGTAATTCATTTGGGGTATTTGCGTTCGTTTTAATAGCCTCTGCTGGGATGCCATCTGGGCCAGCAATGTTCCTACCCTTCAGTAGTTTAATGGCTTTACTATTACCTTCCTTTCATGGCTTCTCACAGTTGATATCCAGCTCCTCTGCTGCAGGTTGGATATCTGGAGTGTCTTTTGGGATTGGTATCCCCAGGGATTAAGTTTCAACTCATCTGCTTAGTTAATCCTTAATGTTAGTGATACTTTTCCTATTTCTGTTTTTGATCTATCCACTTGGTTGATTATACTTTCCTACTATCTTCCTTGTGATGCTGTAACAGTATCTGAGGTTTTCTTTTGATGCTGCTTTTTCTGCCTCTATTGCTAGGTCGTCTATATATTGTCTTGTATCTGCTTTTTCACGTCTTTATTAACTATTTTTCCTGAGCTCTGGCTTTCGAAGCTTCAGTGCTGCTATTATATACATCTGCTCTTTCTTGCTTCTCCTGCCTTCTCTTTTTTGTTTTTAAGTTTCTGGCATTATCAACGCTTTATGGTTTCTTTCTATTTTGCCAAGTGTAATATATGTGTATGTGTTTTTGCGATGGACAGATGGGTAGAGCACTATTTGGAGCTTTACTCAAGTGAGACCAAACTAGCGGATGATGCTCTCAACGCCATAGAGGCCCTGCCAACTCTTGACCACCTGGACACACTTCCCACCATAACAGAAGTTAAGTGTGCTATAAATGAACTTGCATCTGGCAAGGCTCCAGGTAAGGATGGGATTCCAATAGAGGTTATCAGGAGTGGGCAAGACACACTCACTCTACAGATCCACCAGCTAATAGAGCTATGCTGGCGTGAAGGACAAGTCCCACAGGATTTCAAAGATTCAAACATCATAACGCTGTACAAGAACAAGGGTGATCGGAGCGACTGTAACAACTATAGGGGTATCTCACTTCTGTGTATTGTTGGGAAAGTATTTGCCAGGATTGTTCTGCGCAGACTTCAAGTCCTAGGAGATCAAGTCTACCCCGAATCACAGTGTGGCTTTCGACAGAACCGGTCTACCACTGATATGATATTCTCATTGCGACAAATGCAAGAAAAATGCCGTGAACAGAATCAACCACTGTTTATTGCCTTCATCGACCTCACAAAGGCATTTGATTTGGTCAGTCGTGAGGGTCTGTTCAAGGCACTAAAGAAGATTGGCTGCCCACCAACTCTTCTGTCCATTGTGGAATCGTTCCACACAGGCATGAAGGGTATAATCAAGTTTGATGGTGCAACTTCTGAAGAATTTGAAATCAAGAGTGGAGTTAAGCAAGGTTGTGTACTAGCTCCCACCCTCTTTGGAATATACTTTTCACTTCTACTGAAATATGCATTTCGTGATCAGGATGGTGGTATATACATTCACTCACGCTCAGATGGCGGCCTCTACAATGCTCAGAGATTGAAGGCTAAGACCAAAATTAGGAGGGTACTGATCAGAGAGTTGCTTTTTGCAGATGATGCTGCAGTTACGACCCACTCTGAGGAAGAATTGCAATGTCTACTATCTGCATTCTCCAATGCTTGTTCTGAATTTGGTTTAACAATTAGCAAAAAGAAGACACAGATTATGTCACAAGGTGCACATGGGGTACCATCAATCTTTATTGACGACGCCGAACTAGAGATAGTAGACCATTTTACATATCTAGGATCAGTGGTAAATAGCAAATTATCCCTAGATCAGGAAATCAACATCCGGATTGGTAAGGCAGCAACAACAATGAACAGGTTAAGAAAAAGAGTCTGGGAGAACAGGAAGCTTACTGCCAAAACAAAAGTCCTTGTCTATCAAGCCTGTGTCCTTAGTACTCTTCTCTATGGCAGTGAAACCTGGACAACTTACTCACACCAAGAGAACAACTTAAACAGCTTTCATATGCGGTGTCTGCGAAGAATTCTTGGTATTAAGTGGCAAGACAAAATCACAAATACTGAAGTATTGGAAAGATCAGGTTGTGTGACAGTTTATTCCATGCTCAGTCTTCGTAGACTTAGATGGATAGGACATGTTAGGAGGATGGATGATGGTAGAATACCAAAGGATATCTTTTTTGGTGAATTACAGATGGGTAGGAGATCTCAGGGTCGGCCTCTACTACGATACAAAGATGTGTGTAAGCGGGACATGATTGATACAGGCATTGATAATGCACATTGGGAGCAAGTCGCCGCTGAACGTGTTGCATGGAGGGCAAATATCAGAAATGGAATAAAGTCAAAGGAGAAAATTATTGCAGAAAAGTCACACACCAAGCGTTTGAGACGTAAGATGGTGCATGATGGTGGAAATGACCACGTGTTCACATGCACCCACTGTGAACGGACATTTACAGCACAAATTGGCCTTATCAGTCACACTCGCTACCGCCATAGTTAAAAGTTATTATGCCTTTTTAGAGCACAAACTATCGTCTGTCAAGACGGCAAGGTGCCAACTGAACTGTGTTTTTGCGAGCAGAGTATGAATATAGAATGTGTGTGTGTGTGTGTGTGCGTGAGAGAGAGAGAGAGAGAGAGAGAGAGAAAGAGAGAGAGAGAGAGAGAGAGAGAGAGATGAGAGAGAGAGAGAGCAGTAAACTACTTTTGAAAAGATAACCGATTCACACACATATACTCATACGCATCGAACAGTGTCCCAGCTTTGACAATATTTCGCTAGCTGATATATAAAAATATTAACAGCCTAAGTTCCCTCAAAAGTCAGCTTAAAAATATAAACATAAATATTTAACACTTCTGATATCATCAAGCTCAACATCACGACTTTGTTGTATATTTTCTGTCTGATTTTTGTTTTGCCAGATCTTTAACACAGATGAAGAATGCAGGATGTGCAGATGAATATCTTGGTTATCTTGGCTATAACATAACCCCTTATACTTATAGGCATTTAACCCATTTGTGTGTTTGTATTTGCCTGAATTGCTGTGACGTTTTCTTTCATTATTGATTTTTATTAGAGAACTTTGTGACAACTGGCAATGTTGAGGGGAAAAGAACAAGGCGAAGTAAAAGAAGTAAATATCTTGTATGGCTTGGCCACGTGGCATGGTCGAGACACGGAACTGATCCACGACTCCGGTGATCGTGCGAGATGGCAAAACATGACCGCCCACGCTTATCGGCATGGCACATAACGATGATGATGATAATGTCATGGAACACACGAACGAACGAACATACTTTATTTTCAAAGGGTTAAGAATTGGGCACGCAGGCCTGTCTAACATGCCCCTCTATCACCCTCTTCCATACATTATTTCATTCACACATCATTCAAGGCTAACTGAGAACAGCAACAATATAAAAAAAAATATGCATTATAATGGCATGGGCAAAATGCAAAAATTAATACTACACGACTCAGTAATATTAGATAATGGTGTGACACTTGTTATTAGCTCTGTGGAATATACTGTTCTACCAAAAGGGGACTGGCTGTTATACTAGGGTTTTGTTATTATTATTATTTCTATTATTAAGGGGGAAGGTAACCCGTACTGAGATAGTGTTCGAATAATTTGCGACAGAGAAGAAGACAATGTACTGCGGCGTAATCGTGTTATACGATCACTCATCAACACTATCACGGAAAGACACATTCAATTATGGGATACATCTGACATCAACAGAGGAGAGGGAGATACTAGGCTAGAGAGGCAAATGAAGATAGAGAAATATATATGCAAAGCTTAAACAGATGGACATCCATCCATCCATCACGTGCCATGCCGGTAAGTGTGAGCGGTCATGTTTTGCCATCTCACTCGATCACCAGAGTCGTGGATCAGCTCCGTGTTTCTGTCTCGACCATGTCACGAGGCCAAGCCATCCAGGTATTTGCTTCTAGGTCTTCCCCTTGGTCTGTTCCCCTCGATCTTGCCAGTTGTCACCAAGTTCTCCAATTCATTTCTTCTCATAACATGCCCAAAAATATGACTGCCTACTTCCAATGTCTCTAATCAGTTTATGATCTTCATTTGTTTCTTGATGGACATCAAATAATAGTAAAAGCTTCATAAATATATATAATAACAGATATATCTCGAGAGTCCTAGTGAGAATGGTCGAAGTCTGCTTCATAACAGACACAAAAAGAAGTAGAGTGATAAAAACTCCGCCGTGGAGCAAACATGGCAGGGGGATTCTGATCGTCAGAAGTTTACCCCCTTCCTCAAGTGTTTCGGCCCATTATTCCCTAACACTCTCTAGGGGAGGGCCCGTGGAGACTTTCGGTCGCATTGTTGTGCTTGTCCCTAAGCTGTTAACATGTCCACTCTCAAGCCCCCCCTCCCTCAGTAAGGCGAGTCCATTCAGCCTGTGCTTGCCCTTAGCCCCTGTAGTCATGGGGAGCCTGCTTCTTCCCCAGCCACGGTATCCACCGCCTTCATCCGTTTACGTTGCTGTGTTCCTTCTTCGTGACTCGTTCATGGCACCACACTCTTCTAAGAAGCCAGTTCTTCCATTGGTTTTTTCGACTCAACCTTTTTTTGGCCCATGCACCCCTTCACCATATGTTCAGAACGTCATCCACCCCTTTCGTATTTCCTCCATATAAATACCCGCCTCCCCCCTTACACAGTATACGTAATAATGGAAGCTAAATTTAATAACACATACTAGAACAAGTCTAGACGCCTATATAAAACGTGATTTATAAAACGAATTAAAGAAGGGCAAGAAATACAGAACCGTAAAGTATGGAGGGGAAAACAATATCAAGTAATCGGTTCTGGTATTAACACGATCATGAAATAATCTTAAATCCCACCCCTTCCCTGGAAACCCTGGAGGGTGGGGGGGGGGGGGGGGGGGGGGGGGGGAAGGATTCCCCACCGGTTGGGAACCACTGCACTAGAATATATATCTTAAAAGTGTGATAAAATTACCACAACTATGCCATTGTCTTGTAACCTGTCAATATTGTTGATAAGGGTGTCAAGAGTGTAGGCACTTCGAGGCAATAAGGACAGTTTAAAGATGGCTATCCCACTTTTGACATGCACCAAAGAGGAACAGCATTCTGTTATCCATTTTTTTTAATCACTGAAGGAGTGAAACCTGTAGAAATTCATTAGCAAATGAAGGTCCTGTATGGTGATGCATGCCTGTCAGTCCAGCAAGTGTATGAGTGGAGTAGGAAGTTTCAAAACTGTTCAGTCCGGTAAAGGGCTACAGCAGGTAGTGTATGAGTGGTGACACACGCGACCAAGAGAATTTTTGCCTACAGGAATCCAAGCACTTTATTGGTGCTGGAGTACTTGCAATGAATGCAATGACTACATTGAAAAATGATACAGCTGTTTTGTACTTTTTAAGAATATATCTAAAAAAAAAACCAAAAAAAAAAATATTTTAAGATTTTCATTTGAAGCCCCTCGTATATTTATAGTTTATGAATATAAATGATTTAACTCCAACAATAAACATATCGTGGAAATTTGTCTATATCTGCAATATCTCTTGTATGAATTTCACTGTCCTTTTTAGACCTAATACAAGAGAGGTAAATCATTAAAGAGTACACACAAGAACGTACATGCACATTAGGATTTGATTATTATTATTCTTCTTCTTTCCTTCGCTTGAAATTTGTCTGTAACTGTAATGTCTCTTGTATGAATCTAACTCTTTTTTTTTAGTTCACTCAGTGGTCCACAGAGTATCTTTCTTTGTTGTTTCTTTAGGCCAGAAGGTTTGTCTAAAGTGAGCAAAATTTTGGGCAGTCTTGGAGTATGTGATCTGCTGTCTGCAGTGCCAATCCACACATTGATATGACTGATTCACCAATCTTGAATTTTATATACTTGTTGTTGCATAATCTATTGTGTCCTGTTCTGAGGTTAAGAATCATTATTTGTCCATAAGGTGGTAATCGTCTTGAGCAGGTTTTAGTGGATTTCTAACTGGTATAATCTTTTCTTTTCTTTTGGTGGTACATAACGGGAAAATCAGGTTGTTGTTCTTTTGCTTCATCCTTAGCAAGTTGATCAACTCTCTCATTTCTGGGTACTCCACAGTAAGATGGTATCCATTGAATAATGACCTTACACTGGTTGCCTAGTTCAGAAAGTAGCGTCTGTAGTACTGGCAATTTCCCAGCTCAAGTACTGATTTTGCATCTGTCAATACTACCACAGGCTGTGTACCATGGTTGGTATTTAGTAATTTCTCTTTTGCTATATTGATTGCCTGAATTTCTGCATCATAGTTATGGCAGTATTTTCCTGTTGGCTGTGTCTGTAGTATTATCTGAGTATTCTATGTACAATTAAAGCATATAAGTGCCATAAAATTTACACAAAATATCCATTGACGGGGCACCACTGAGGCCATTAAAATGTGTACATTTTGATTGGCTCTCACAGAAGACAAGGTAAGACTTTGTTCCTTAACCAAGACACTGTCAAATGGTGGTAACATGTTTCAATCCTGGCCTGTATGTAACTTTCCTTTGTTCTATTGTGAAGAGTTTCCTTATGTCTACTTGTGTCCTCTTCTATAAGTAACTATCAATATCTGTGTATTTCTTTCTCATATAAAATGTACAGGTTTGCATCTCATTAACTACTATCAGTTGCTTGACAGTCACAAATTTTATGTTGCTGGTCATGTAATTAAAAATAATTTGTTAAAAAAAAAAAACAACAGCAACTAAAGGACCCTTTTGACAAGTCTTGAAGTGTATTGGGCCCATGGTGCTAGCAACAATATTTGTATAGATGAATAGTACTTGAGGGATGATATACAGATCTTAAAAAAAGCTGTAGATTGATCAACATTTTTGTGATTTAACTGTCACGGTCAACTTTTTGTATATGTGTCGATCATGTACCTTATAGAAAAAAGGCCAGAATCAAATGTCAACACCTTAGTTTTTTTTACATGACAAAAACCTCTAGCAGGTGGACACTGTCTGTGAATTCTTTCCCTGGAGAATTGGGAGTCTGGTCGGGTGAACAGTCTGTGCAAATTAAGAATTTTTTAAAGTGAGTTTGATATGGTAGCACAAAGTGTAAATAGTGAGTTTGTGATTGTAAGTAAGTATATGTGTGTACAAGGGAGTGTGTATTTGTGTGTTATTGAGCGGATGCATAACTGTGAGAGTTTGTGTAAATGATGTAAGTGTATATGCAGGATTGTATGTGTGTGTTTGTTTATGAATGTGTGTGTGTTTGCCTGACTGTCTCATAACATGGTAATATGCATTGTTTATGTTTACAACATTAATGTGACAATGTTTTTTCCTATGTGAATGTAACATGCACAATTGATGAACGAAAGATGAGTGATTGGAAGGGCCGATTGTTAGATGGGCCTGCGTGCCCAATTTGTGAAAATAGTTAGTTCGTTCTTTGTGGATGTTACAGATGAATAACAAGAGCGACTTTCAATGTGTTTTGAATTTGCACTCGCTTTGAACTTTGTCCATACACATTATTTCTTGTAGCACTTGACTGAATTTGCATGTTGATTAGCTTTCCTTACTATAAGTGTAACTTGCCCTCAGGCGAGTCCACGCCATCTTCAGAGGTACTTGAAAGTTACGCCCCGAAGTCAAGGATGAGAAATCACCATTTTAGTCCAACTGACTGGTGTATAGGGTGAACCCGCTATCTCAACATCAGCAAACCGGAAGTTTAAGAGTCTGTGCTCTTATCCATTTGGCCATGTTAACCTCTTTGGATGCTTATGAATGTTAACATTAGATCTACTCAGTGAATTAGTGAAGATGTCAGCTTACTGCATAAATGTAGTGTGCATGATGAAAGAGTTTTTGCATAAAAAAATAGCACATGCAGGATTAAAGGGAAAAGAGGATGATGAAAGAAGATTCTGGAAAGTTGTGTATCATGGCATAGAAAAAAAAGCACATGTGCTAAAGAAAAGGAAAAGAATTACAAAAGAAGTATGGATCATGTGAATTGACAAGGCACTTGATAATAATATGATGCATGGAGTAACCAGTCTCCATATGGTGGGTTAAACTTATTAAAAAACATGACAAATAATAAACACACCTGACGTGGAATAAATACTTCAGCATCAGCTGACAACGAGCTAGTTTTCTGACTAGTTTCTGGTAAAGCTTCAGAAGAGTGGTGATCACTGCCAGGTGTCAGACCTGAATCTCCTGTTCGATGATTTAATAAACAAAATGGTTGTAAGATGTAGCCATATAGCCTCAGTAAAACATTACTTTATGAAGGAAGATAGAAGAGGCTAATAAAGGTAATCCAAAAATTCCATAACACAGACAACTGTAGATATGCGAGATGTCAGGCCTTCAAATATACCATGTCACTTATTTATGAGACGGTGGTGTGACTAGCTCTCTTTCTCGTTGCCTTTCTTTCCTGATAAATTGGTATTGGAGAAAGGAGTTTACATCTGCCAGGTGGTTACCGAAGTCTGAATAAAAAAATAAAATATGACAGAAGCTCGATGGATGAAAAAAAAAAGTTTCTTTGAAGTATTCCATTGTGTGTTCATTTTTAATATTTTTTTATCATTTCATTGTTGTTTTGTTAAAAGATTTTGGTTGAAAAGTAAGCCAGTAAACTTGTGTTTTATTGAGCTTCTGTCATATTCTGTGTTTTTATTCAGACTTCCTGTCAAAAGCCTGGTGCCGGTAGAAGTCAAGAGAAGCATCAACACGCACAAAATAATTGTTGTAACATGCACTTATATAACAATTAACACTGCTTTTAAATAAGTATTAACCCCTTTACCGTGTGTCACGAGTTAACTCGTCATAAAAATTGTTGGCTTTAACCGTGCATCACGAGTTAACTCGTCATCAGATGTAAAAGTCTTCTGTGTGCCGTGCGTCTCGAGTAAACTCGTGTTAATACAAAAATAGCATAGGAAATGCATAGGGCGGCTAATCCAACAGCCAATTCAACAGCGGAAGATAAAAGTAGGTCATCACGTGATGCCAAAAGTGAAAGTGGACAGTAAACAAGAAAAAAAGGTACGAAAGAACAAAAAACTTTTTATTGTGATTTTATTATGATTATAATTTATAACTTTGTAGTATGATTATAATTTATGCATAGTATAGCTTGTACTTGTAAACACCAAGTATAATTACTAAAAACAATTGACATCTAATATACGTATCAGTTTAGTTCGTTATTGAACAGTACCATTTAGTACAGAACATTTCTTATTTTCCTCACAATTTCTAAAAGACAACTCATTTTCACTTAAACAAAAACATTTTATTTTGCCAGGACAACATAACATATCAAATTATGAAAGAAAAAAAATACACAGTTTGCATAACCAAAAAAAAAATTTTTTCCCACGGTAAAGGGGTTAAACACATTTTAGCTGAGTATATAGTTACATTTTCTTCTGCCTTTATGTTCCTACTAGAGAAGTGGTTCACAAAGGAGGCAGTACTACCCTCATAGCGGATGTGGTGTCTTGAATTTGCAGCAGAATATAATACCAAGAGTAAAATAAATATAGGTTTGTGTGCCTGCATATGGGAAAGATAGTGATGATGGTTGTATGCTGGCCTGGGAGGTAAGAAGGTGGCAGACATAAAAATCTTGCAAACTACTGCAGTAAAATATACAGTATTTCAGCTAGCTCTAATTCTTAACTCATCATCATCTTGCACTGCCAATTGGCATGGGTCGTGATGTTTCTCCACAGACTTCATTCAACTTATATCTTAACATAGCAAAAAGAAAGATGAATGCATACAGATAAAACTACTATGGAGAAAGAAATATATGTTAATGAGGAAAAATTGGAGGTGGTGGACAATTTTGAATATCTTTGGTCATTGATTACCAACAATGGTGACACAATGAAAGAAATTAAACGATGAATATCTACTGCTCTTCAAAGACTAAAACAGTGGTTCTCAACTGGTGGAGACCCCCCCCCCCCCCCCAGGGGGAATTTTAGGGTTTCCAGGGGAGGGGGGGGGGATTAAGATTATTTCAAGATTGTGTTAATACAAGAACCAATTACTTGATTTTGTTTTTCCCTCTATACTTTACAGTTCTGTACTTCTCACCCTTCTGAAATGTTTTATAATATAAGTAAACCCGCAAATCACGTTTTATGTAGACATCTAGACTCGTTCTAGTATGTGTTATTAAATTTAGTCTCCATTTTTACGTATACTGTGCAAAGAGGGGGGGGGGGGATTTATAGGGAGAAAATATGAAAAGGGGGGGGGGGGGGTGACATTCTGAACATATGGTGAATGGGTGCACGGGCCAAAAAAGGTTGAGAACCACTGGACTAAAACAACTGGATAAATTGTGGAGTGGGACAGATAAACCTACAAAAATTAGATTTTTAAGAGAATGCATCTTTCCCATTGCAACATACACCTGTGAGACCTGTACACTTACTAAACAAGCTGAAGAGTGCATAAATGAGTTTGAATATAAATGTTATAGACAAGTTCTAAGAATATCGTGGATTAAAAAAAAAGAATGCATCCATACTTCAAGAGCCGAATACTGAAGAAGGTTGGCTATTAAAGACGATAAAAGAAAGAAAATTTAAATATTTTGGTCACTTGAAACGTCACGAAAGTCTGGACAGAACAATAATGGAGGGGTATATGCCTGGGAAGAGAGGAAGAGGAAGGCCAAAGAGAAGATGGGTGCAGGATATGGTGGATGATCTCCAGATGAGTGTATTGGAAGCGGGACATCTTGCTTATGATCGAGAAGTTTTCCAGAAGGTTGTTATGGGAGCGAGGTTCTGCAAAGGACATGCTACTGAACAAATGAGACTCTCTTTCTGTGAACATTATTTATATCGCTTCTATAATATTAATGAGTAGGTAATAAAATATGCTCAGGAAGTATGATGCCACTCAGAAAGCAATGGCAAACTACTGAGCGTAATCTTGCCAAGAAATCAACAATCAGCTGGAAAATGCTGATGTTGACAGCGATGTCCTGTAAAGGATATGCAAAAAAAAAAATAAATAAATAAATAAAATATGGCCCAGAACCTAGCTATTAAAAAGAAAAATGCATGAAAGTCTCTTGGAAAATGATTTTATTCTTTTACTGGCAGCAAATGAAATGGTTTGGCCATGCAAGTTCAAGTAGGTTACCAACTAACAGCATACCATAACAAGCAATGATGTACAGACCAGAGGGAAGGAGGAAGAGGCCGACCACGTCGATGGACGCAGGGAATAACAGTCCATGGGAATATCGATACATGAAGCCCATAAGCGGGCACTCTCCCACTGTTTATACTTCACCTCGACACTGCAAGGTACAAGAGGAACGTGATGAGATGAGACTGGCAATTATAAATGTATAAAGTAGTTTAAGTAGACTATGGTCAGCTGAGAACATCAGCGAAGATGTTATTGTTATAAATGAGGTCAGTTTTACCTGTGCCTCCGCCTTGATTTGTCCCAGACTCTTTGTTATCACTATTATCAAGAATTGTATGACTGATTTGACTCTGATTGATTATAATCAGACATTCAGAATCGTGCTCAGTATTCAGGATTCTGCTCTGAGTTGATGATTTTGGTGGACTAGGTAAATTACAGTCCCAATTGAGTCTGTGGTTGGACGACTCACCGGCACAGGCATTATTCTGCGAGTTTTCTTTGGGTGACATTGTGTTACAACCGTCAGGGAAACCGAAGAAAAACAACCTCAATTAAACTCAGCGATAGTCATTCTGGTTTCCCTCATACACTACTGTAGTGTATCAAGATCTACAGCACACAGGAAGTGGTGCCAGATAATAATACATCGTCTGCCATTGGCACACATTTTAGTCGCCCAAATATCGTTAAAACTATATCACAAGTTGCACAAATCGCACAATTAGGTAAAATATCTGTACAGGATTGCAGATTGAGGTAGACAATTGTCATTACTGTGCGAACATGTGTATACTTCAGATTGAAGGATTTATTTAGTTATTTTACTTTATGTTGTGTGAATTATGCAGTATGTACCTGACCAGATGTAGCGAAATATGTCAGGCAATAAATCGTGCAATCTGCTGTTTGTGTCTTCGTTATTCAAATATTATTATAGAATAAGAATGCTAAAAATAAATTCATCATCCAGTGCTTTGCCGGCTGGCGTAGGCGATCATGCCTCTCCACAAATTACGATCTCCAACGACATGGATCAATTCATGTGATGACTCCCTTCCGTATGATGACACAAGACTGTCAAGAATCTTCTCACGCTGTATTCCTCGATCTCTCTTTCCTCAAATCTTTCCGGTTGTCACACCACGTTCCAGTTTTTGTCTTCTCATAACGTTGACAAAAAAAAACGATAACAGTCAAAAAGAGCTATCAGGACGTTTTTAAGGGAAGCTGAATCACAAAGACAACTTATCACAAACATCAGAAAGAGACAGGTCTTCGTTTTTTGCCATGTTATGAGAAGACACAAACTGGAACACGTGACAACCGGAAAGATTTACGGAAAGAGAGATAGAGGAAGACAGCGTTAAAAGATTATTGACAATCTTGTGTCATGGCACTGGAAGGGAGTCAACACATGAATTGATCCAAGACGTCGGAGATTGTAATTTGTGGAGAAGCATGATCGTCCTCGCCAGTCGGCAAGGCACTGGATGATGGTGATGGTTACAACGAAAATTGAAACAGGCAACACGGCCTGACTATAAAACCTAACAAAATTGAAATTGGTGTCGATGAAATAAACATTTTGGGTTATAAGATTTCTGATGGTAACATTTCAAGTGACGATAAAATCGTTTCCAAAATTCTGAATTTAACTATTCCTACCACAAAGGAGGTACGAAACATGTGGGATTTACTGAACTATTACATAAAGTTCATCCCAAAATTTTCAAACCTAACAAATATGTTTACCACCATTGTTGACGAAACGTCAACCAAAAGAAATTGTACAAAGTTTAGACCTAACAAGTGCTCTTACAAAGATAAAAAAAAGTATTTTTCAACCCTCCTATTTCTCTTATTGTCCAGACTTCCTCTCGATAGGTCAACCAGCGTTCCAAATACGCCTGGGCGCAACTCATGAGAGAGAATTGAAATGAATTGATCTTTATTTTCAAAGGGTAACAAATTGGGCACGTAAGCCCGTCTTACATCCGGCCCTTCCAATCACTTATCTTTCGTTCATCAACAGTGCGTGATGCATTTACATAGAAAAAAAAATTGTCAAATGAATGTTGTAAGAATAAACAGTGCATATTCTCACGTTATGTGACACACAACCCTCACACACACACACACACACACACACACACACACACACACACACATACACACATCCCGCACCAACCCACACACACATCCCTCACATACTCACAAATCACACACCCCCAAGTCACCACACATCCCATACTCATCCCTCCACCCACTCACAGATCCCATCACCAACCCAGACATCTCGAACCCACCAACACACACATACCTCACCCACTCACACGCATCTTTCCACCCACTCACACATACCCCAATCCACACAAGCTCATCCACACACACATACCCCAATCCACACAAGCTCACCCACACACACATGCTCCACCCACCCATCAACACACCCTCCAACCACACACACATACCCCTCACACACACATTCCGCACCAACACACACACATATCCCTCACCAACTCACACATCAACCACCTATACCCACACATCTTTCCATCCACACACACACATTTCCCCACCCACACATTTCACATCCACCCACACACCCCAACAATCACACAAATCCCCCGCCAACACACATTCCCCCCCCCCCCCCAAACACACACATCTCCCGTACAAATACACATTCCCCACAGTCCTTACACATGCCCCAACACACCCACGCACACACACATCCGCCACCTACCAACACCCACATATCCCCCACCTACCAACACCCACATATCCCCCACCCGCCAACACCCACACATCCCACTACCCACCAATACCCACGCAAACACACTAACCCAAACACACATCCTCCTCCCACACATCCCTCACCCACCCACATGCCCCATCCATGCACACATCCCTCCACCCACCAACCCACTCATCTTCGCACCCATCCACACATCCCTCACAAACCCACACCTTCTCACCCACCCACTCACATCCCCACCCGCACCCCCCCACACACACACACACAAACACACTTCTCCCATACTCCAACACACCTCTCCCACCCACATCTCCACAATCCACACATACACTCCCCATCCACACTTTTCCTCGCCCACACACAAACACCGACGCACACACACACACACATCCTCAACCCACACACACCTCTTCAATCCACATACACATCAGCCACACCCATCCCCCAACCCATCAATCAATCAGTCATGTGTCATGCCGGAAAGCGTGATAGCTCTCACATAATACTTAGTAATGTGATATTCACTATTTTGTGTTTTAATGTAAAATCACATTTTTAAAGAGTGATGAGAGAGGGGCGGCTGGCCGAGAGGCTAGAACGCCGGACTCTCATTAGGGAGACCCGGGTTCGATCCCTCGGTAAGGTGTGGGATGTTTTTCTGTCGGGGGCAAAAAGAAAATCCTAACCTGCACAGTTCGCGGCGACTGCACTAGCCAGGCGGCCTTAATTCCTCAGGCTCAAAGAGCCCTCTACCATACACCGCAAGGTACTATATTGGCAGTAAATGACAGTTCTTTTTTAAAGAGTGATGAAAACGTGTTAAATAAGTGAGACGAGTCAGGACTAGACATTGACATTTCTAATAACATTTAATTGTGCCAAGGTCTTCAACGTAGTGTAGAAAGTGTGTTACATTTACCAACATTCCAACAACTTACAATCGTGTGTACATACAGCACTTAAACGTGCCAAAAACTCCCAAGTGACATTAGAAACTGTGTTAGAATTAGTGTTCGCCTGTACAGTTTAATTTAACATGTTTTATGTGACCACGGATGTTTGTAGTCTTTTAGGATTTCATTTTAACTGCGTAGTCAAATTGTCACAATCCATCAATTAACATAACTAAATAAGTATGAAAGTAGACTAGACCAGGAGTTGAGTGCCTGGCCATTATGTCAAGCATACTTCTCCTGATGCTATCACACATGATGATAGCATGACCTCTAACATGTTTTTTGTTGAGAGGAAGGACGTGGTTTGCAAGATAACATAAGTCGTTTACTTCCGGTCTGTGCTGAGTCCATTAGTCAACTAAAGTACCAGTCCAAACAGAAGACCATGCACGATACTAGCTAGCTAAATGACGGCAATGAAGAAGTTATAGACTATACATCTTTTTCCAAAAGAAGAGGCATCTTGCCATCATACAATCGTATGAGTCAAGCATATCAAAACCAATTAAACAACACCGTTGGGTCTTGACAATAAACTAAAACTTAAAGAAATATAATGTGCGACTACATACACATATAATGAAAGTGTACCACTTTCATAGAGAAGAGGGGGAGAGTGTCAAGGACCCACGGTACTGGATAGCCAGTGTTAGACAGGAGACAGATCAGTTGCAGTATAGCAGGGCAGGTAGCCAGGTGTCCTTCACAGAGGTCATGGTTAGTGAGAGAGAGTGCGGGGAAACGGGTTAGACCCGTGTCCATCGGACCCCAACAAGCGCCACGCAACTCACGGGCTGTAAGAAGCAGTGAACTGGCGGAACGTACCTGTTTTCAGGGAGACGGGTTAAGGACTGCGAGACGGACGGAGGGTCATAGCTGATAATAGGATCGACTGTGTGACCGAGTGTGTAGAGTTAACTATGGCTGAGTTGGGAAGCGTGTATTGAGAAACAGCGTGAGCTTTGTATGGATGATCATGCTCGTAGAAAAACTAAGAAGTATAAACGGACTGACTAAATAACAAACATGTATCAGTAACTACTAAGAAAGCACTTTACAACACAATCTTCCTACCAACTCTATGCTACCAATGCCAAACCTGGACAATGACAGAAAAAGAGAAAAGAAAAATCACAACAACAGAAATGAGGTTCCTGAGAAGAATACTCAACGTATTAAGAAGAGATAAGACCAGAAATGAAGTAATCAGGACTAAAGTGGGGGTTAAAGCAGCACTAGATTTTATCAGAAAGCAGCAAGTCAAATGGTTTGGCCATGCAAGTAGGTTACCAGTCAACAGCATACCACAACAAGCAATGATGTACAGACCAGACGGAAACAGAGGAAGAGGCCGACCACGTAAACGTTGGACGGAGGGAATAGCAGAGTCCATGGGAATATCGATATATGAAGCCCATAATCGGGCACTCTCACGAAGTTTATACTTCACCTCAACACCTCAAGGTACAAGAGGAACATGATGAGATGAGATGAGATTATAATGTTATTACGATATATGTGGTGAGTGTTGCGTGTTGCTGCCGTGCGAGATTCCCCACGTCGATATTATTATTATTATTATTATTATTATTATTATTATTATTATTATTATTATTATTATTGTTATTATTATTATTATTATTATTATTATTATTATTATTATTATTGTTCTCCCCCGATGGTGTTTCCACTTTGTCGTGGTGGGGGAGCTTGAGTTTCTCAATGACCCTGAGAGCTATGTCGGCGGTAGCGTAGCTACCAGCAGGGCCTCCCAAGCCGGACAGGTCAAAGGATAGAGAACAGACAAAGAGAAACACCCTGGTCCTCCAGGTTGGGGTTTGAAGCGTGGGGTTAACATCCCCACCTTTGTAAAAACCATTTTTGTTACGAAACAGATACATGAGCCTCGAATTCGGACTGACTTATCCGGACAACGACCTTGGAACGTTAAAGGACTTTTGAGATTTGGAACATGGAATGTACGGACACTATATCGAGCTCGAGCGGCCGAAGAACTAACCCGGGAGCTGGTTGAATATCAAATGGATATAACAGCAATTCAAGAAATAAGGTGGCCCGGAGAGGATACTTAAGAGCAAAATGGAATGATTATAATATATGGAGGAAACACCCAAAATAAACATGAATTAGGAACAGGATTTGTCATCAAAAAAGAGTTATGGGGGAACGTTCTAAACTTTAAAGCTGTTAATGACAGGATTAGTAAATTACGAATAAAAGGTAAGTTAACAAAGGCCAAGCGGGGTTTGGCTGCGATGCGGGTGATGGCGGCAGCAAACTTTGAGCAGCACCATCTATGTCTTCTATACGAGAGGCTGGTCATGTCTGTTTTTGAATTTGCGATGGCAATCCTGACTCTCAGCCGTAAGCAGATAGACAGGATGGAAAGGATACAGAATGAAGCTATGCGCATTATTCTTGGATGTACAAGAGATACGGCATGCAGGGCGGTGCGCTACCTTCTTGATTTTCTAACCATTTAAAACAGAATACAAGTTAGCAGAGCACGCGCCTACCTCAGAGCTAAAGCAAACACACATCATACACTGCATAGTGAAATTATGAAGATGACGGGCAGCAGGTTAAAAAGAGGACGGTCGTGGATAGGTCAAGCCTAAGACATTCTTCAACAGGTGTGTTCACTTGAGGACTTAGAACCTGGCGAGGAGTGGGTACAAGTGCCAACAGAGTTCTGCACGTCCTTTTCAGTTTGCATACAAATAGACAGAAAATGCAGACAAGAAAATCCGGCAGCTGTGGAGGCGGAAGTACAAGCGTTGATTTTCGAGAATTCGCTAGACGGTAATGCTGTCATTTACACAGATGGGTCGGTCGTCCGATATGTGAAAAGCTCATGGGCCTTTACGGCTCAGGCCGGAGGAGAATTGTAAAGGAGGACTCTGGTGCTTTTGCTGAGACCACACAAGTCATGGCAGTAAGTAAAGCAATAACATGGCTCGAGACACAGACATTCACTAGAGTATTTTTCCTTAGCGACTCAATGAGCATACTCAAGAGGATAGAGATGGGGTGGATCCGAAGAGAGTGGTTGCTGTCTCTGGAGCGGTCTTGGCTGGCAAAGACTAGTTTCATCTTCGTGCTAGGGCATGCGGGAGTACAAGGAAATTATCGGGCTGACAAGCAGGTAAATCTACTGTGGAGGGCGGACGCGCCATAGACCAGACTGACATTCTGATTGCTCTACGAGAAGTATGACTTTTTCGAGAACCAAGTGATGACTGTGAATCTACAACCATGGTCAGACTGCGAGAACAGCAAATTAAAAGAGGGGTGGCAAAACAAGAACATTACGCAGGAAGCCAAAGAAGATTGATAAACCAACACAGAACTGGTGTCGTTAGCCGATACACGCTGCGGGATTTGCTGAGGAGGGGATCCAAGCACATATGGACTGAATGGTTCGATGTGCAATGAGGATGATCTGCCAACTAACTAACTAACTAATTAACTTCGACACCGCAAGGTACAAAAGGAACATTGATGAGATTAGATGAGATGGGACATTAGATGAATGTATACGGGGGATAAAAACAATTTCACACAATATCTATCAAATAGTACATAATGCAATAAATACATAGATAATGTCACTGCACAACACTGTGCTCATGCGTGAAGAAAGCCCAGATGGCAACGTCGGTGTCGCTTTTCTCTTCCAATGGCCGCCACAAACTGTTGCCAAGATACATATCTACCTCCACGACATACACGGAGCACACTTCAGCTGCCAGAGCTCATGTTGAGCAACTGTCCAGTCTTTCTTCTTTTGGTAAAAGCCCATCTCCACAATTGCTGTATTCCATTCAATTCACACCACGTGTCATATCGACGATCTTCTGAGCAGCCGAAGTTAGTCTTCTGAGACGAGGTTAGAAAAGGTCGCCTGGAAGTACCATGTGACTGTGAGTAACCAGCTGACGCATCACTTTCTGCACTTCTGTTGTCTTCAGTTCTTTTAACAACTGCACGAGCTCTTCCATGACCGGAAGCTTGCACCCCACACAAGTGGAGTAAGCAATAAACTCACCCATGAGTTGGAAGCTGCGTACCAGACCTTACACAGCATTATGGGAATAGTATAGACATCTGGGCGTATCTTTAAGTCTGTGTACACATTTAGAATTGTACCATCAGCAATAAAGATAGATTTCTTCCCTCCTGGAGTCACCATCCACAGCTATTGAGGTACGGCAATATATAACGATGTAATCTGATATCTGTGCTATAAGCTGATATAAGGCATATCTACCTCCAACGACATACATGGAACACACTTCAGCTGCCAGAGCTCATTCAATGGTGGAATTGTTCATGCACGATGCCACTGTGGTGGCATCCACAAGGAATTCAGTCATATTACAACAGACGTTTCCTGCGTTACCCCGTGCTACTATGAAGCGCACAAACGTACTCAAGTGTTTCAGATGCAGCTCAGACCATATTGTCCTGTGTGGATGTGACGGTCTCAGTGTAAGAGAGGTATCTTGTAAATCAACATGTCAAGTGGCATAATCCTCATCTGTCAAGAAGTCAGGACCGCTTTCGTCATCTCCATGAAAGCCACATTCACAAACTGACACTCAGGACTGAAGCAAACGGGCTCGCATAGGACATCAGAAGGGCAGCTCCCATTCACATTGTTACAGATGTCATTTTAACAATGACATTGTAATTTGTAAAATACATCGACATCTGTGTCCAAACCATTCATTGTTATTATCTTATTTTGGTGTGTTGCTTTCGGAAACATTCATTTATTTATTCATTCAGTATCATGTCATTTGCAGAACCTCGCTCCCATAACAACCTTCCGGAAAACCTCTCGATCATAAGCAAGATGTCTCGCGTCCGATAACCCATCTGGAGATCATCTGCCACATCCTGCACCCATCTTCTCTTTGGCCTTCCTCTTCCTCTCTTCCAGGTATATACCTCTCCATTGTTGTTCTCTCTAAACTTTCGTGACGTTTCATGTAACCAAAATATTTCAAGTTTCTTTGTTTCATCGTCTTTAATAGCCAACCTTCGTCAGTATTCAGCTTTTGAAGTATGGATGCATTTGTTCTTCTCTTTCTCCAAGATATTCTTAGAACCCGTCTATAACATTTATATTCAAAGGCATTTATGCGCTGTTCAGCTTGTTTAGTAAGTGTCCAGGTCTCACAGGCGTATGTTGCAATGAGAGAGATGCATGCTCTTAAAAATCTAATTGTTGTAGTTCTGTCTGTCCCACTCCATAATTTATTCAGTTGTTTTAGTCTTTGACGAGCAGTACATATTCGTCCTTTAATTTCTTTCATTGTGTCACCGTTATTGGTAATCAATGACCGAAGATATTCGACATTTTCCACCACCTCCAATTTTTCTTAATTAACATATATTTCTTTCTCCATAGTAGTTTTATCTGTATGCATTATCTTTGTTTTTGTTATGTTGAGATATAAGTTGTGAGTTTCACTATTCAATTGGGTTGAGGTTATTAGGTTTTCTATACCATTCTGTGCTGTGGATAGCAATACTGTATCATCAGCATATCGAATCTCTGGTAAGTCATGACCACATATATTTAGGGCATCATATTGCTCCCTGTTTATATCATCTCTAACATTTCTCATTATATTTTCGGCGTACAGGTTAAACAAATGTGGGGACAGCACACAGCCTTGTCGGACTCCTTGCTTGATGTCAAACCATCCTGATGTTTCGCCATCTATTCTAACCGGTGCTTGTTGGTCAAGATAGGGCATTTTTATGAGTTTTATAACATGTGACGGAAAGCCCATATTATTCATGTTTTCCCAAAGGTTCTGATGTTGTATACAGTCAAATGCCTTTGAATAATCTAAAAAACATGAGAATAGGTTTACATTAAATTCTCTGCACTTCTCTATTATTAAACGTATGCTGATTATGTGATCGCTTGTTCCTCTTCCTTGTCTAAATCCAGCTTGAACCACTTTAATTTCTTCTTCCATTTTCTTACGAAGTCTTCCGATTATGATTTTAAGTAGAATTTTTCTTGCATGACTGATCAGGGCAACAGTTCTATAGTTGGTGCACAACTTCAGGTTGCCCTTTTTTGGTATTGGAATGAAGATTCCCTTACAATCTCTTGGCCATATACCATATTTCCATATATTTTTACATAATGTGTGATAGATTTGTATGCTTTCTTCTCTTCCCGCTTTAATTAGTTCAGCTGGTATCCCATCACATCCTGGTGATTTACCATTTTTCAGGTTTCTATTGCCCATGCAATTTCATCTAATGAGGGTTCAGATTCTGTCTCGGCTGTCATTGGTTCATGTATCTCATTCATAACCTCACTTGCATACATATCATACATCCCTCCGCAGTATTATTGCCATCTGTCTAGAATTTGTTTAGATTCTGTTAAGGTATTCCCAACTTGTCACAGGTAACATAAACATATCGGAAATATAAATGACATAAATGGATAGTTGAGTTGAGCACAAAACAAAGCAGTGAAGACATAAGTAATCAGGTTTACTTCATACTTTGAGACATGCAGCACTGAGACAACGACATGACAATGCTTGTGTGATTACACAGCAGATCCTGTTGTGTTGCTAGACTGGTGGCAGACACAACAATTTTGAACAATGTCTACTTTTGTGTAAAATATCTGCTGCATCACCTTCTGCTTGAGATGGTCATTGTTCTTGGTAGATTTCCTGACAGATTAGGCATCTTACCTTCCGGCTGTGAACAGAAAGTCTTTGCAAACTTGAAATTGTTGAGGAAAATCCCTCTGTCGGAACAAACAACAATGTTCGTCCTAACGGACGAAAAAGTTTCTAACCATCTTGCCCCAAGGGAGCTTACTCCCCACTTAATCGCCTTTTGCAAGATGGAATGGATATCTTTTCAATCTTAATTGCCCCTTGTAAGATGGATAGCATACTGAACAATACAAAGATGTCAACTGGAACGAGAAAAAGAGGTTGAGGTGCTACATAGAACCTGTACTTGTGTGTAGATGTGATGTGTGGACAATGAGCATAGAACCTGTACTTGTGTGTAGATGTGATGTGTGGACAATGAGCATAGAAGCTGAAAAATAGTTAATGGCTGTGGTTTCTGGGGAAAATGCAAAGAATACCATGGACAGACAGACAAACAAATGACAAAGTCCCCAAAGAACCAACTGAAAACAGTAAACGGATTAGATAATTTTTTTTAACATTTTTTTTTTTTTGGGACACGTTATGAGAAGAAATAAATTTAAGAAATTGGTCACAACTGGCAATATTAATTAAGGAGATAAGAACAAAGGGAAGGCGAAAAAGTAAATGCCTGGATGAACTGGCCACGTCGTATGGTTGAGTCAAGAACACAGTGCTGATCCACGACTCTGGTGATCTTGTGAGGTGGCGAAACATGACAACCCACGCTTATCGGCATGGCACATGATGATGATGCATGTATGATGCCAGAGCTCTGACGAAGGACTGAGCATTTTTCTGGGAGATTGTGATGAGAGACAAGTTCTGACGTTCTGTAAAGGATTTCTTACATGATGATGATGATGATGATGATGATGATGATGATGATGATGATGATGATGATGATGATGATGATGATGATGATGATGATGATGATGATGATGATGATGATGATGATGATGATGATGATGAATTGGAATTATTTGTTGGACTCATTGTGTGACACTGACTCATACATTCGATTATTGTTGACCACATTCACACATACTTGCAATATAAGTTTCAGATGAGTCAAAAATTATATTATAGGGGAGCAGCTTGCACCGACGGTGTTATAAATATAACGTTTAAGAGCACACACATAAAACGTGCTTATAATTTACAAATACAACTGTTGCTCTGTCCACAGAACTAGTGAAAATTAACTAGAGTTTGAGATGGCATGTTACGCGGAGAAACTTGGCGGTCTTGTCAACTCTACTCTTGTTGGCCTCGCTTTGACTTTATCCAAAGATGTGGGAATCCTGCAAGTTCTGCTTGATGCTCAGAAACCGCTGACATCTCACGAGATCGCTGGCGAGAGGGACTTGAAAGAAAGGTACGTGTGATTGTTTATGGATTTGTATGTTTAATTCACACCGTCGGCGTCTCTGACTTGGGAGACTAACAAAGACTCAGGGAAGACCACCCTGAATGAGTGGTCTACCACAAGTAGATTAGAGGTAACCTAGTGCCCCTACATGAGGGCAGGGTAGGTGTAGGGAGTATATAGGAAGGGGAACTTTCAAACAGTTCTCTCATGAGACACGGAGGTGTCAACCAGAGAGTAAGCACTCTGGTCACGGCATAATCACGCCAACGTGATAGACACGGAGAACTAGAATGAAACTCAAGAGAGGCCACTACTCTAAGCGTGCTGAATGATGCAGCACGCAAAAGCCGAAGTACGCACAAGGTCCCTCCGCGTACTGTGTAATGAGCACGCGAAGAATCGTCAGACAGGGGACGGACTTCGTAGGGAACATATCGCTTAGCGTCGATGCGTATTTCTTTAGCCGAGTAGATAGAATTAGCAGTAGGGTTAGGAACGACTAGTGATAGGCAATTCTGTGTATTCATGTGTGATTTATTAGCGACCGTTTTTGTGCATTGATGTAATGTAAAGAGCCAGTGGCAATAAAATGTGTAATCAATTCCTCTCGTACGACTGACAAATCTTTTTGTGTGGTGCGAGAGAAGTTTATCCCGTAATGCCTGAAGCATCGCTTGATGACAGGCTAGGACAAAAGTGGTGTCAGAAGTGTAGTTTGGACAATTGTTCAAGCTAAAACACTAACCCACGGCTCTAAAATAGTATTACTGTCAGTTAATCACAGGGTTTAATTTATGTTAGTGAATAATGGCGTGTGCAGACTAGAAAAAAGTGCGAGCTGTACCCATCGTGACCGATTAACGTTTATTTATGCTTTTTGAAATGTTTTGTGCTTATGAACATGTTTTCTTCTGATTTGTAAGTATTATTATTATAGTTTTGTATCATTTATTTCTACAATTATTGATTTATTTATGTTGATTTATCAAAAATGATTTACGGCGGAGCAATACACAAGAAATGAGCCGGCGACAATATCGATTTTTCCAATCTAAAATTAGCGCTGCGCCTATGACGTATCGCGACTGACAAACAGCTGTCCTACGCCATTTGCAATCAGCGACGGATTGTTTACAAATTGCCAGGCGGCTGCTCGCCTAAATCTTTGACTTATATTAAATATTATTTGTTTATACAAGCTATTTATTGAATATATTTATTTATTTGAACATTATTATTACTTTTCTATTTATTTCAAAGCATTTATTTAATTATTTGTATACCTTTTCTATTTGTTACCGTCACGATGGCACTACTTTCGCTATGCAAATAAGACTCGGTCTGCACAGCACTTCCATAAATTAAACAGCAATAGTTAGGGAAGGCAGAAGACATTAGAACGAAGACAGGACATTGACATTTAATATTAATTATACCACATTGTGTTGTCCGGGGGCATGTGATTGTACAAAATTGTCTAAAGTCATATGCCGTTTACAAATGGTTAATTGTTGATGCTCTTGTAAACCAGATGTAACAAGAGCTACAAACAATAGATTGCACGATTTATTGCCTGGCATATTTCGCTGCATCTCGTCAGGTACATACTGCAGAATCACACAACTTACGTGAAATTAACTAGATAAATCCTTCAAGTTGAAATATACACAATTTCGCACAGTAATGTCACTTATCAACCACGGTAATTTTAAGCTGACTAACATGTCTTAGCTTAAATTAGCTATTTACCAATTCACATGTAGATGCCAGGCCGTTTACATTGGTCGAACGGAGAGACAGCTTAACAAACGGGTGTCAGAACACATACCTCAATGGGTCAACAAGATACAACACACAGGAGTGGCTAGCCGCGAGGGAGCCGACACACCGGAAGCTCCCGGCGTCTTCAATCGGCAGACACATTGTCGCCAGTGGTCACGTTGTGTCCAGAGACACTGCATTTCGCGTGTTGTTTAGAACACAAAATACTCGCTTGTTAAAATTTGCAGAAGCAATTATGATCTATCAACGCAAGCCAGAATTGTGTAAACAGAAAGACATGTTAGTCAGCTTAAAATTACCGTGGTAGATAAGTGACATTACTGTGCGAAATTGTGTATATTTCAACTTGAAGGATTTATCTAGTTAATTTCACGTAAGTTGTGTGATTCTGCAGTATGTACCTGACGAGATGCAGCGAAATATGCCAGGCAATAAATCGTGCAATCTATTGTTTGTGTCTTCGTTATTCAAATTCACTACGGGAAAACATTGTTTTGAGTAACAAGAGCTGTTTATGAGAATAACTCAAGCTGTATGTCGAAGTGCCGAACGATTGGACCTGAGGTGCCAAACGATTGTACCTGATTTTCTGGAATGTTAAGATGAGTATACCCAAATTATTTTGAATGCAATATGATTAATAATGCATCTCTTTTTCAGGGTGTGATCTATTAGTATACGGTTGTGATCTATTTTTCAGGGTGTAATCTAAGAGTATATTTATTGTACACAGGGATTTAAAAACTTAACATATCTAATATACCTGATTAAATATTTAAGTACCTATCAACTCTAGCTAATTACCCAACAACATGGCAACTTTAGCTGATTTCATAAAAGCAGTCAAGGAATTAGAATACACAGGAAAGGAATTAGAGCAATATGCTGATCAAAAATTTAAGGAAGCAAAAGATGCTGAGAGAGATGAACGTGCACGAGAAAGACAACATCAAAAGGAGATTGTAGAACTAGCTGAAATAACAAAACAAAAAGAATTAGAATTAAAGCAAAAACAATTAGATCAGGAGAGAGAGTTAAAGCAAAGAGAGATAGATGAAATGGCAAGAGTGAAAGAAAAACAAATACAGATTGAATCAGAGACACAGTTAAAGATGAAAGGTATGGAAGTAGAGTCACACTTAGAGATTTCCACTACAAAACTAAAGAGTCAGCAAGAAGAGAATAAACTTAATAAATACAAAAATATTATTAAGCCTATTCTGTAAAGAAGATTCCATATCAGCCTGGACAGAAAATGTCGAATATCAGCTGAAATACCACCAAGTACCAATCGATATGTGGGCCATGATTTACATGAAGAACCTCAGTGGGGAGCCCCTTAAAGTGATTGAATCAATACCAACTGATCTTAGATTTAACTACCAGTACATCCATGATAGGATAATGCAACATTTCTTACTTGATGCCCCTGGGTATCAAGTGCAATTCTCTAACTTAAAACCAAAACCAAGTGAGACTTTCATCGATTATGACTCGAATGTCCAAAGCGTGCTAAATAGATGGCTTAGTGCAGCAAAAATAGGAAAGGACTTTGAAAAACTTAAAAATTTAATAGCCATGGATAAAGTCATATCCACAATACCATCTCCTTTCGCTAAATTCCTTCAGCAGTCAGACATCGAAACCATAGAACAATTTGAGAAGAAAGGCTCAGCATATTTTTCCTCAAATAGAGATATTTTTAAAACATCAAGTATCGACTCTGAAATAGTCTCTTTTGTTAAGGACCAACTAAAAGCTATCGTAGCAATAAAAAACCATTTCAGAGAGTCGACAAGAAAGATCAAAAATTGCCAAAATGTATGTATTGCCAACTTTTTCATGATACTTACGCTATGTGTGATAAATCACCAAACTATCCTACACATCTTGAGATGGTCATTAAGAAAAACAAAACAAGAGAACTGCATACAGGCGTGCAGTCAAATGCTTCTTCTGTTCTAGCTACGGGCATTATTCCAATAAGTGCCTAGGCCGCCAAAGAATGAAGGCCAACAGTGCAATGTTAATTGATACATCTTCTGATAGTGGGAGTGAGACTGAGTGTGAGGTCGAGAATGAATTGCCTTTTAACCAATCTGAAGATGTGTGTTGTGTAAACGATATATTAAGCTTTGACAGTTGTGAGCGATGTCACCAATTTCATGCAGACGGAAAATTAGAATGTGGACATACAGTACCATTCTCCACTGATAGTGTGAATGCAGCATTAGCCTCCAGAGGCAATTTGGTGTTCCACAATGCATTGGTCAACGAAATACCATGCCAATGTTTGCTGGACAGTGGGAGCACTCTTATTGGTCTTAGAAAGGAACTGGTGAATCCAAATGATTATACAGGTGACTCAGTCAAATGCCGAACCTTTTCGGGTAATATTGAAATTTACCATTTGGCAAGAGCCCGTATTAACACTCCTTTCCTTTCTGGTACCTTTACATGTGCGATTTTAGATAACCCTTGTACTGATTTAATTTTGGGATGCTTACCCCAATTGAAACATTGCACTAACGAAGAAATAGCTGCATGGGAAAAATTAAATGCAGCTAATGCAACAACCAGAGCAGATACTATTAAACACCAAGACACACTACAGGATGAAAGACTACTGTTGCTATCACCAACTAGCACGGATGATACCACCAGATAAAAGTTCATAGACCAGTAAAAAGCTGATCCGAGTGTGTCTCCATATCTAAAGCTATTAAAAGAAAAAGCCAAAGTAACAAAAAACGCATCATGGTATTTTAGACTTAATAATGGTATTCTTACTCGTTATTATACAACTGGTAACCATGAGATTCAGCAAACGGTGTTACCTGTACAACACCGCCAAACTGTGCTAAAGATTGCATACGAGTCACCGTTTGCTGGTCACCTTGCATACGACAAAACCAGGGCCAGAATTCAGGCTCATTTTTATTGGCCAGGTTTTTGTAATGACATAAAAGTATTCTGTCGGTCATGTAATGTCTGTCAACAACTAGTACGTAAGGGTAAACATCCTACAGCTGAAGTACAACCTTCAACACTGGCCTCTAGGCCTTTTGAGAGTGTGGCGGTAGTTATTGTTGGACCCCTGAACCAGGTGTCCAGCAAAGGAAATCGCTTCATCTTAACGATGGTAGACCTATGTTCAAGGTGGGTTGAGGCAGTAGCTTTGAAATACATCACCTCCAAAGACGTTGCCAATGTATTTCTACACTTGTTCTCACGATTCGTATTTCCACATACCATCTTATCCGACTGTGAAACCCAATTCATATCGGCTGCAACGCAAGCCCTTACGAAAATGTTAGGAATTAAACAGCATTTTACAACAGCTTATCATCCAGCCAGCAATGGAATAGTAGAGAAAATTAACGGAGACCTAAAGCATATGCTGGCTAAGGTGACAGCAGAAAACCCAGCTGATTGAGATACACTGTTGCCAACAGTGCTGTTCCCCTATCGGGAGATTCCCCATTCAAGCACGGGTTTCTCACCGTTTGAATTAGTATACGGGGCTAACCCACGTTGACCCCTAACAATTTATCATCAGTTAGTAACTAATTCGATTGAAATTCCAACCCCTAAAACACCTTATGAAATGGTAACAGAAACACGTGATAAGATTATGAAATCGTGTATCATAGCCAAGGCAGCTTTGGAGAGGAAGGGTCAAATCTACCGCCAATACGCAAATAAAGGGGCGAGAACTATCAATCTTGAACCAGATCAAGACATACTGCTTTTACTTCCAGACAAACGGAATTTATTATTGACCTCATGGGAAGGGCCATAACAAATAGAAAAGGTATACAAATAATTAAATAAATGCTTTGAAATAAATATAAAAGTAATAATAATGTTCAAATAAATAAATATATTCAATAAATAGCTTGTATAAACAAATAATATTTAATATAAGTCAAAGATTTAAGCGAGCAGCCGCTTGGCGATTTGTAAACAATCCGTCGCTGATTGCAAATGGCGTAGGGCAGCTGTTTATCAGTCGCGATACGTCATAGGCGCAGCGCTATTTTTAGATTGGAAAAATCTATATTGTCGCCGGCTCATTTCTTGTGTATTGCTCCGCCGTAAATCATTTTTGACAAATACTCATAAATAACTCAGTAATTATAGAAATAAATGATACAAAACTATAATAATAATACTTACAAATCAGAAGAAACCATGTTCATAAGCACAAAACATTTCAATAAGCATAAATAAACGTTAATCGGTCACGATGGGCACAGCTCGCAATTTGTTCTAGTCTGCACACGCCATTGTTCACTAACATAAATTAAACCCTGTGATTAACTGACAGTAATACTATTTTAGAGCCCTGGGTGAGTGTTTTAGCTTGAACAATTGTCCAAGCTACACTTCTGACACCACTTTTATCCTAGCCTGTCATCAAGCGATGCTACAGGCATTACGGGATAAACTTCTCTCGCACCACACAACAAGATTTGTCAGTCGTACGAGAGGAATTGATTACACATTTTATTGCCACTGGATCTTTATATTACATAAATGCACAAAACAGTCGCTAATGAATCACACATGAATACACAGAATTGCCTATCACTAGTCGTTCCTAACCCTACTACTAAATCTGTCTACTCGGCTAAAGAAATACGCATCGACGCTAAGCGATGTGTTCCCTACGAAGTCTGTCCCCTGTCTGACTATTCTCCGCGTGCTGACTACACAGTACCCGGAGGGATCTTGTGCGCACTTCGGCTTTTGCGTGCTGCATCATTCAGCACGCTTAGAGTAGTGGCCTCTCTTGAGTTTCATTCTAGTTCTCCGTGTCTATCACGTTGGCGTGATTATGCCGTGACCAGAGTGCTTACTCTCTGGTTGACACCTCCGTGTCTCATGAGAGAACTGTTTGATAGTTCCCCTTCCTATCTACTCCCTACACCTACCCTGCCCTCATGTAGGGGTACTGGGTTACCTCTAATCTACTTGAGGTAGACCACTCATTCAGGGTGGTCTTCCCTGAGTCTTTGACAATCATCATGCAAAGAATTAGGAAGAAAACACAACCCGAAATAGGAGAAGAACAATGCAGGTTTGTAGAAGGCAAGGGCACAGTAAATGCTATGTATATGATGAGAACATTAATTGAACGTTCTGTAGAAGTAAACAAAGATATATATCTTTGCGTTACTGACAAAGGCTTTCGATTAAGTGAGACAAATCTACTTGATGAAGATGCTTGGAGATTAGTTATCAGCCTATTGGTGTGCGACTGGGATGTGTAATGCTCCAGATCTAGTTTCCGTATACAGTGAAAATATTTTTAGAAATTTAGAAGATATGAGAGGAACCACCATTGGGGAAGTAACATCAATAACATTAGATATGTGGATGATACAGTACTGATTGCAGACAATGAGCAGGATCTGCAACATTTAGTAGATGCGGTTGTTGCACACAGTGGACAACTGGGGCTAGAATTCAATTTAAGAAGACGAAGACTATTGTCGTAAATAGGAAGAAGGAAGTACCGTAATGTAATATACAAGTAAATGGGAATATTCTTAAAAAAGTGAATCGGTACAGTTATCTCGGAACAGTCATAACATCTGATTGGAGATGGTTTGAAGAGTGTAGAACAAGAATCACCATGGCAAAGGTAGCCTTTTGCAAGATCGGAAACGTAATGACCAACGAAAAGATGGCATTTGCAACAAGAAGCAGGGTGTTGAACTGCATCATAGGACATGTGCTTCTGTACGGATGTGAAGCGTGACAATGAGCTGATAAGCTAAAAAAAAAAAGGGGGACGCAGAGGTGTTTCCAAGGCACCAGGGCCGGGTTATATACTGGCCAAGACCTACTGACGCGTCCTCGTCGAGCGTCCCGGGCAACAGGTCCCTTCGGGGTCCTGGCTAAAGTCAGTAGGATCACCGATTCCTCCGAAGTCGGAGAGTGTCTGCCTGTACGGCGAGGAACCACCAGTCTGCACACCAATAAGCCAGACATGGGACAACGGATACTCACGCAAACCTCAGGTCCTTGTATGACATCACACTGATGTTGGACAACAGGATGCCTTCATCCGACATACAGGATTTCGCGTTGGAGCTCAAGCCAACGATCACAAGCAAACAGCATAAGCTAAAAAACACAAACAGCTGATGGATGCTAAAATGTGGTTTCTGAGGTAAATGCAAAGAATACCATGGACAGATGGAAAAGTCAATGAACAAGACCTACAAGAAACAAATGAAAACCGTAAATTGATTAGATAATTTAGACATAGACAGTCACAATTCTTCGACACGTTATGAGAAGAAATAAATTGGAGAACTTGATGACAACTGGCAGGATTGAGGGGGAAATAAGGGAAAGCAGAGAAGTAAATACCTGGATACCTTGGCCATGTTGTATGGTCGATACAAAAACACAGAGCTTATCCATGGCTCTGATGATCGTTTGAGATGGCGAAACATGATCGCCCACGCTTATCGGTGTGGCACATGATAATAATGCGTGTATAATGCCGCGGAACTGGCGAAAGACTTGGCATATTTCTGGGACTTGTGATGAGAGACACGTTCTGACGTTCTGTAAAGTATTTCTTATATGATGGTGATGATGAATGTTGCAATTACTTGTTGGATTAATTGTGCGGACCTTTTTCATGCATGAGACTATCGTTGACTACATTATAACATGTCATATATGATGATGATGAATGTTGCAATTCTTTGTTGGAAAAATTGTGCACTAATGACTTATGCATGAGATTATCGTTGACAACATTAACACATTTCATCAGGTTTGGCCATGGGAATGTTATTCCCACGGGAATTCTATGGGGAAAGGTCCCATGGGATGAGATGGGATGGTACAGAAAAATATGTCCCATTGACAAGCTTGCATTGTACGGCCCTGACCCATGCATTAAATTATCGTTGACTACATTAACACATTTTATACAAGCAAGCACTATGAGTTTTAGATGAGTCATTAAAACGAGTGCAAGGAAGCAGCTTGCGCCGACTGTGTTATAAAAATAAAGTTTGAGAACGCGCACAAAAAACGTGCTCATAATTTTCAAACACAACTGTTTCTCTGTCCACAGAACTAGTGAAAATTAATTAGTTTTGATGGCGTGTTTCGCGGAGAAACTTGGCGGTGTTGTCAAATCTACACTTGTTGGCCTCGCTTTGAATTTATCCAAAGATGTGGGAATCCTGCAAGTTCTGCTTGATGCTCAGAAACCGCTGACATCTCACGAGATCGCTGGCGAGAGGCACTTGAAGGAAAGGTACGAGTGATAGTATATGGATATATGGATATTTTATATTCATATAGCGGCGTCTCTGATTTGGGGGTAGTGAATGTAGTTTCACACTCTCGGTATACCGGGTTAAACATCAGCTGCAGGCTATTTGATAACATACAGCTTTGTGTTGATTTTTAGAATGGTATAAGCAGGCTTGGCCATGGGAATGTTATTCACATGGGAATCCCATGGTAAAGGTCCCATGGGATCGGATGGGATGGGACAGGCATAAATTACCATGGGATGGGATGGCATGGGACAGAAAAATATGTCCCATGGACAATCCTGGGTATAAGCGTCGGTCGTTCAGAAAACAATGGCAGACAACTGAACGTAAAATTGTTTGGACAATCTCAAACTACCAAAACATGCCGAAGTTAATTGCAACGTCCTGTAAAGGATTTGCAGCTAACGTTTTCTAATGAAGCATGTGAGATAACTGTGAGTTAATTACAGTTCTTGGTTATTTACAGGACAAGTCTTAATTGACACCGATACAGGAACCCAAGTTTCATGGGATCCCTCCAGTACACTGGCCTCTATACTTCATCTTCTCATGTAGCATGGTTTTTGCACAACGTCTCTCTCATCACGCGTTGAAAAAACTCTCGATCTCTGTTCATTACTCCCGCCTCTACCACACGAATGTCAAGGCTGTCTGCAATGTTCCGTGTCTATCTTCGTGCTAGTCGATCTCTGCCTCTTCTACCAGAAACCATGCCTTCCATCACCGATCTGTCTCAGCCACTGTAACGTGTAACATGGCCACAGTATACTTCGTCACAAGTTTAATTACACCAAAGTTAAGGTATAGTGTCATCTATAATACTATATTCTTGTCAGCCGTCTATAATGTCATATAGTGGGGTTGCATGTTATTTATTTGTTTTATGCATTTCTGCAATTTAAACCCTGCTTACAATTTATGGCACAGGAATGTGTATATTGTGTTTATACTTTTTTGTGTGCTTATGTTGCCAGAAAAATATCAAGCCAGCTAGAGTGGCAAGGTGTTTTCCCACCTACCCTGGAAGGGTACCGTCCAAAAAGAGAAATCTGGACCAATGCAGCAGTTTTTGTCCATGATGTCTATGAAGGTTTCCGCTCAGGCATTGACACATTTGCTGCAGCGTTTGATGTTGAGGACGCGTACAATAGAGTACCATTGGATTGTTTAATGCTTCAGCTTCTTGAACTCAAGATAAGTCCTTTCCTCCTTAGTTAGATCGCTGCAGCCCTCTTCCAACGGAAAGTAATTTTAGATGTGGCAGTTGGACCTCAGAACCAACAACAATTTATCCTGGCCTACCATAGGGATCACCATTATCTCCGGTGCTGTTCAACGCCTACACTGTGAGAATCACCAGCGAGCAAATCATAGGACCGGAGAGGACATTGTCGTATGCAGACGATGTATTAGTGTATCGCCAGGGTAAGGGTAGAGATCAGGTTGCTGTGGAACTACAAACCGAACTCAATCGCATAAACACTTGGTGTGTTCAAGCTGGGGCAACCCAACAAAGGCAACAGTGACATGATTCTCTTTGAATAACCATATTGTCAACATTCTAACGCCAACTGTAAATCTGGGTTCAGAGACGATGGAAAGAAAGCAGACAATGAATTATCTGGGGATCCGATTTGATCGAAGCCTAGCTTATACTGAGCACGTAGACCAGGTGATAACAAAGGCCAAGACGGGTTTGGCTACGATGCGGGTGATGGCGGCGACAAACTGTGAGCAGCGCCATCTATGTCTACTTTACGAGGGTCTGGTCTTTTCTGTTTTGGAGCTATGCGCATTATTCTTGGATGTACAAGAGATACAGCATGCAGGGCGATGCACTACTTTCACCTTCTCGATTTTCCAACCATGAGGGACAGAATACAAATTTGCCAAGCACGTGCCTATCTCAGAGTCAATGCAAACACACTGCACAGCGAAATCAAGAAGGTAAAGGACAGCAGGTTAAAAAGAATAAAGTGGTGGATTGGCCAAGCCGAAGACTTTCTTCAGCAAGTGTGTTCACTTGAGGACTTAGAACCTGGCAAGGAGTGGGTACAAGTGCCAACAGAGGTCTGTACATACTTTTCCGTGTGCATCCAACTAGACAGGAAATGCAGACAAGAAAATCTAGCTGTTGTGGAGGCGGAAGTACAGGCTCTGATCTTCGAGAATTTTTAAGAGGATGGTGCTGTCATTTACATGGATGGGTCGGTCGTCCGAGGAGCGAGAAGTTCGTGGGCTTTTACGGCTCAGGCCGGAGGGAAAATTGTGAAGGAAGAGTCTGGCGCTTTTGCTTTGACCACAAGCAGTCTGACTATGGAAGTCTTGGCAGTAAGTAAAGCAATACAATGGCTCGAGACACAGACATTCAATCGGGTCTGTGTCCTTAGTGACTCAATGAGTATGTCCAGGAAAATAAAGATGGGATGGGTCCGAAGAGAGCAAAGATTAGTTTCATTTTCGTGCCAGGGCATTCGTACAAGGGAATGAGCATGCTGACAGGGGCTGCAGGATTTACTAAGGAGGGGATCCGAGCACTTATGGACTGAAATTTTCGATGTGCTATGAGGATGATCTGTCGACTAATTAACAAACTAACTTGTTTATGTTGTGCTGTTTGTGTTTTCTCCTTAGCTTTTAATCTTGACCTACATAAAATTACTATCTCATTGCATGCGAGAGAACTGGATTAAACTGTTTTAATATATCGGTCTAAAAGACGATGGACAAATAGCATCAGTAGAGTTGATTCAGATTGCGAAGTCCTAAAAAGAATGTTTTGCTAAGTTACGAATTACAACTAAGAGTGATCGAGTGTCACATTCACTTTTCATTATTGCATAGTGCAGAAACATGGACAGTGAATAAACAACACGAATGTTGCAAAACTAAAGCTTGGAGAATATCGGTTAGTAGACGAGTAGGAAGGGCATGGTGGTTGGCCAAGAAACCAAAGAAGTATTATTTAAAATGTGTATTTATGGAAGAATTACAGATTGGAATCTAGGTTAAACAATGAAAATATTTCGATAAAAAAAAAAGAAAAAGATTGTTAAAGGATGACAAAAGGGAACTGGCTGCCTGGAGGGAATCAGTGCTAACCAAGACACCACTCAGGATAGTAAAATTGAAGCAGAACCTCCATAAAAGCGGCCCTGAAACGCTACCCAATAGGCGGATAATGCAAACAGACATAACTAACCAGAGAGCACAAGTAGCCGACAAACCGCCAGAAAAAAGACAACAGGTACAAAAAGCAGCAGGACCAGACACAAGACCAGAGGACGACAACCTAAGACAGGCTCATAAAAGAGTGCGGGAAGCAGAAGGAAAACTAGCAAAGGCCACCAAACATATGGAAGAGACCACAGTAAAGATGGAAAAAACCGCCCAAAGCATTGAAGAACAACTGGAAAAAATCAAAAAGATGATAAATGACCAGGAAAGCAAACTAAAAAAAAATGGAAAAAGAACACAATGAAATGTGGGAATTGCTCACCTCTGGCGCAAGAGGGAAACAACCTATGTGGATGGACAGCCAGCTGAAGGAAATGAACAACAAAATAGAAAGAATCAGAAAAGAAGTCACATCGAGATTCAATACTGTGATAGCTCACCAACGTGGAATACTCAAGGAGAGCGCAGTGCCATACTGGCGGAGTGAACGATTACCTACAGTAGAGGAAGAAACCAGCTTCCATGACAACGAAAACAGCGCAGACTCCGACAGATAAATAATGGAGGACAACAAGAGACAAACAGCAATAATAGTAGCACCAAAAATGGAGAATAGAAACGTAAGAATAATACAGTGGAACTGCAGGGGCATTAAATCCCACCTCCCAGACATCATGAAACAACTGGGGAGCCAGAACTGCATTTATGTCCTGCAGGAAACACACCTAAAACCGAATCAACAGTATAGGTGCCGTGGGTTCACGGTAATTAGACAGGACAGGACAGAAGCTAAAGGGGGCGGGGTTGCCCTGTTAGTGCACGAACAGTTCCAGATTGTGACACAGGAAACATTCCGCACCAAGAACTTGGAGTGTGTCAGTGCAACTATCACAGGGAACCCTAAAAACCTAACTATAATTAATGTATACTGTCCCAGAGGGGTAATTGAGGATGAAGACACCCAAGCCCTCCATACCAGACTTACAGCAGAAGCCCTAATAGTGGGAGACTTCAACTGTCATCACAACACATGGGGAGCTATACAGAACGACAGGGCTGGGACAAAACTCATGGAGTTTATCGAAGACAATCAGCTGGCAGTACTCAACGATGGGACGATAACCAGGACAGATCCCAGACCAAACTGCCAAGACACAGCCATTGACCTGACAATAGCCACCATAGGGTTAGCAAGCAGCCAATGGGAAGTGACAGAGGACACGAACACAGACCACCTACCCATAATAATCAACACCAGAACAAAGCCCCAGCTAAGCGTCAACATCAACAGGCCAACCTTTCACTTCAAGAAAGCAAAATGGGAGCAGTTCAGAGAAGAGTTGACCAACACAGACCTGGAACAGCAGGAACGGGAAGACATGGATAAATATACAGAGAGACTGACCAGAAACATATTGCGGATAGCCATCAAGCACATCCCTAACAAAAATATGCCAGAATATCTAAGACCGGCTAAGAAAGAGCCCCAGACAACCCAAAAACGATGGCACAACCCAGTGGCCTGGTGGAACGACAAGTGCACAGCGGTACAACACAATAGGAAAAGAGCGCTGCAGAAATACCAAAAGGCAAGGACAAAAGAGAATTTTGAAGAATTCAAGAAATTCAGAAACGAAGCAAACAGAGCAGTAAAACATGCAAAAGAAAAGGAGTGGAAAAGATTCTGTCAAACACTCAGTCCAGATACACCAACCAGAAAGGTGTGGAAACAAATAAAAACTATTCAAGGAAAGAAAAAGACCAGCAAAATCCCAACCATCAAAAGCACGAAACTAGCAGTGACAGACCAGGAAAAAGCCAAAGTGTTCGGAGATTACTTCCACGAAGTCTGCTCTAACAATAGACTAGGAAGCAACGAAAGACAAAGAAGGGAAGAAATGACACAAGAGCTAAAAGACACAGCAGACGAGAACATCAAAGAACACTTTATGGATGCAGACATCACAACAGATGAGGTGAGGACAGCGCTAAACGAAAAATCCGACACCGCGGCTGGGGCGGACATTCTAAATTATACCATCCTCAAAAAGCTCCCGATTAACACCATAAAAACGATTACTAAACTGTATAATGTAATATGGCAGACGGGAAAGATCCCCAGACAATGGAAAACAGCCACGGTGATCCCAGTAAAGAAACTAGGGAAAGAGCCAACAAGGGTAGAATCATACCGCCCCATCTCGCTGACATCGCACCTGGGCAAAGTTATGGAGACTGTGATAAATAAAAGAATAACATTCCACCTGGAGAAGAATGAACTGTACAGCCATACACAATCCGGGTTTAGAGCCAACAGGTGCACGATGGATCAGATAATCAAATTGGAAAACCATGTAAAGAAAGGATTCAAGAGAGGGGAAAAGACGTTGGCTGTATTCCTGGACCTAGCCCAGGCGTACGATCAATGCTGGAGTGAAGCCGCACTAATAAAACTGAAGAAAGTAGGCATAACGGGTAGAACCTACAAATACATAGAAAACTTCCTCCAAGGTAGAAGCTTCTCAGTGAGAGTAGGGAATGAGGTATCCAACACATATGTGCAAGAGAACGGCATTCCCCAGGGCTCGGTCATCTCACCAACAATCTTTTCAATACTGGTGAACGACCTGACAGAGGAGATTCAAGACCAGAAAACAGGACTATCTCAATTCGCGGACGACTGCGCCATATGGAGGAGTGGCAAGGCGGCAAAGACTGCAAGAGGACCCCTCCAAAAGCAAATAAACAAGCTAACAGCATGGATGGACAAATGGGGTTTCAAAATCAATACCAGTAAAACGGTCAGCATGGTATTTAGCAGCAAGAAGAAGTTATATCATAACAAGGACTGGAAAATAGAGATAAAAGGGGAAACCATTAAGAAAACAAAGAGCACAGTCCTCCTAGGAATGACCCTGGACGAACAGATGAACTGGTCAAAACATATAAGCCAGACGGTAGAAAAATGCAAGAAAGCAAGCAACCTACTGCGGGTGATAAAAGGTAACGGTTGGGTTGCCCACACCCAAACAATGCTGATGTTCTATAAAGCATTTATCAGGGGCAAACTAGAATACGGCAGCATTGTGTACGACTCAGCTTCAGAAGCCAACAAGAGGAAGCTAGACACCATACAGACCCAAGCGCTAAACATCATCTTGGGTGCTGGAAAATGTACATCCAGAGAAGCCATGGAGGTAGCACTGGGTGTACTTCCACTGAGTCTGAGGCGTAAACAGCTGACGTATAACTACTGGCTTAAGGTAGCCCAAGACAAAAACCACCATGGATACCAAACGTTCAGCGACAACAACAGCAAAAAAAAAGGGGGGGGGGGGCATCCCAATAGTAAAACTGCAAAGACCGGCAGGATGGGAAGCAGCAGAGAAGTTGAAGGAAGTATCTGAGCTAGCAGAGACCCTGAAACAGACAAGATGGTTCAAGCCAACAATCCCACCATGGGAACTAACAGTCCCATTTACTGACTGTAGTCTAGCAAAGTACATCACCAAGGACACGGAGGATACAGATGCAAGAGTAACGGTCGAGGAATACATACAAGAAATAAGTAAGGACAACCTCATAATATACACAGACGGGTCCAAAAACGAACAGGGAGAGGTAGGAGCAGGGGTAGTGGTCCCCGACTGGAAGCTTAAGAGACAGTTCAAGCTAACAGACCAGACAGCAGTATGCACGGCCGAACTGGTTGCTATAATGAAAGGCCTAGAGATCGCAGCCGAAAATCCACCACTGAGACTGTGTATATTAACAGACTCGCTGTCATCAGTACAAACGCTCGGGAACTTCAATAGAGGCAACAGACCTGACATAAAAGAGGAGATACTAGTGACATCCACTAACCTCAGGTACATGGGTTGCCAAGTCACCATCGGATGGATACCAGCCCACAGGGGTATCCCGGGACACGAACAGGCAAACAGAGTGGCGAAACGGGGAATAACCAGCACTAATCAAATCTGCACAGGCCTAGGTAAAGTAGAAGGGAAGAATATAGTCAAAAACTACATTCTCAAGGAATGGAGGCAACAGTGGCGAGACAGCGATAAAGGCCGTCATGCCTTCCGAGTGTTGGGTGAACCCAGATTCAAGCCACAAGTCAAGACCAACATGAAAGCACCGGCAAACAGACAGCTGTGGAGAATCAGATTAGGCAATTGGAAAGACACAAGAGAAAACCCAAACTGCAGAGTATGCCGAGAAAATAACACTATCGAACACTACTTACTAGTATGCGACAAGTACAATAGAGAGCGAAGGGACCTGAGAGATCACTTCGTCAAAACTGGGAACCCAATGACAATGACGGAGTGCCTGCACATAAACAGCAACCCGGAAACACAGCGACTGGTCAGACAGTTCCTATGCAGAACAGGGAAGACCGTATAACCTCCCTACACTGTATATATGTATATGTGTATTTGTTTGTATCTGTGCATGTTTATATATGTTGTTTTAAAAAAGAATTATTAAAAAAAAAAGAAAAATGGCGGGGTGAAGGGCAGGAAGGTGGGTTGGATCTTCCGGTAGAGCACCTGAATTAGGAAGACAGGGAGACCTGGTCATCTTGTTGCCACACCACACCCACACGCGATGAAGAAAACCGCCAAAACTCACAAGCGTAAAGGAGTGTGTAACGCTGAACGGGGGGACAACATGAGACTTTGCAATTAAATGCTCCGCCCTTGAATACATCAAGTCCTTATGAGGACTAGACATGACCGGGACTAGCCCCGATGAGAATAACACAAGAAACGACAAGCAGGGCTAACAGAGAAAAGAAGCCAAAAAATGAGAGAATGCGAGCCCAGTAGGCCCAACCAAGGACCGGTCTTTACCAGGACCAGCACAAAGCAAACATATCCGACGAACAGAGCGGAACCAATAAAACTAGTAGGAATTAAGACTAACAATCCACACAACTACGGCTCTCAACAATAACCACAGCTGATGAAGCAGGTTAGACGAGGCCGAATTTGGAATTTTATTTGGTGGAAAATTGGAATTGGAAGTTAAAGGATGTTACGAAGGAGGGGTAGAAGGGCAGCGTGCAAAAGACAGACGTTTTAACGGAAGGGTGGACAACATCCAGAAATACACACATTTACACGAGGGTGGACAGCACCCAGAGATAGACATTTTAACAGGAGGGTGGACAACATCCAGAGATAGACGTCTTTACATGAGGGTAGACAACATTCAGAGATAGACATCTTTACAGGAGGGTGGAGAACATCCAGAGATAGACATCTTTACAGGAGGATGGACAACATCCAGAGATGGACACATTTACGCGAGAGTGGACAACACCCAGAGATAGACATCTTAATAGACAACACCCAGAGAAAGACACCTTTACAGAATGGTGGACAACATTCAGAAATAGATATCCTTACAGAATGGTGGACAACATTCATAAATAGACATCTTTACAGAATGGTGGACAACACCCTGAGACACCCATCTTTACAGTGGACAAAATCAATAGATAGATATGATCTATGGATCTATGATCTAAGCATGGTTACACACCCGCTTCACACGCGTGATCCGGGACTGTTTCCGGATCCGGTCAGGGATATGCACTACTGACGAGCTCAAACGAGGGCGAAACTCGAGTATAGTGCTTCCATATTGACGTGGATAGGCCTTGGGTTCATACCAGAATGCGATCGGCGTTGCCAGTAGTGGGTTGTGCTCAATATTTAAATTTCAAATCCCGAAACAACCACATAATCAGATAGATATGAATTTACAGATGGTTTTGCTGAGTCACTTCAGCTGACCCATAATGTGTAGACGACACTTGTTGATTTATATCAGTGAAACAGTAAATTCTGATTAGTGGAGTAAAATGGTGCGTGGAGAAACAATAAGTTGAAACCCTCTGTGTTAATTATGCATATATGTAATTGGTCTTCTCAGTAACTCGTCCAAGTAATTGGTATATTGTCCTTTCCAGATACGTGCGGGAACTTCTAGCTTGTCTGGTCACGTCTGAAGTCATCCACGTGTCCACTGATGGGGCAAGGACACTAGTCTATCATCTCGAGGAAGATGAGAAACCTGCATTCAGGACCAGTATAATGGCTTATATGTCCTTACCAAAAGCGATGATGAAAGGCTTTGATCAGATAAAATCTTGTTTGAGTAAAACAGGACCACACGGTAAGTCATACAACTGAAACAACTTTTGGTTAAACACACAGAAAGGTGTACCGCAATTCATTCTTGTATTTATAACACTGGTCTACACACATTTTGGTGCCTTAAATTATATAGCTGTTCTTCGATAATTTTCTGTTGCTGATTCAAAAAATGTAATCAGATTTGTTTTTTCTATCAGCTCTAGTTTTTGAGATAATTAAGAAAGACCTATTTAGTAGGGCAATTGTTATGTACAAGCCTAGAGTTAGGTGCTATCATTGGCATTTTGATTATAATCTGCATTCATATTATATGTAACTAGCTGACCCGGCCCGGCTTCGCCCAGATCCTGGTGGGGAGCATCTCATTTAATTCATATAAGTAGTCATATAAGTTCTCGTTCCCGTTACCGACTATCTGTCTGTCTGTCTGTCTGTCTGTCTGTCTGTCTGTCTATCTGTCTGCCTGACCCTGTCCGGCTTCGCCCAGTCCCTGGTGGGGAGCATCTCATTTAATTCATATAAGTAGTCATATAAGTTCCCGTTCCCGACTATCTATCTGTCTGTCTGTCTGACCCTGCCCGGCATCGCCCAACACCTGGTGGGGAGCATCTCATTTAATTCATATAAGTAGTCATATAAGTTCCCGTTCCCGACTGTCTGTCTGTCTGTCTATCTATCTATCTGTCTATCTGTCTGACCCGGCCAAGCCCATCGTGGAGAGCATCTCATTTAAATCATATAAGTAGTCATATAAGATCCCGTTCCCGACTATCTGTTTGTCTGTCTGTCTGTCTGTCTTGGGTAAATGGAGGAGGGAGGAGGAAGAGGGAGGTGGAGGAGGGAAGAAGAGGAGGAGACAGGAGGAGTAGGGAGGAATAGGAGGGAGGAGGAGGGATGAGGGAGGAGTAGGGGGAGGAGGAGGGAGGAGGAAGAGGGAGAAGGAGGGAGGAGGAGAACGCAGGAGGAGGAGGGAGGAGGAGGAGAGAGTAGGAGTAGAAAGGAGGCGGAGGGAGAAGGAAGAGGGAGGAAGAGGGAGAAGGAGGAGGGAGGAGAAGGAGGAGGGAGGAGAAGGAGGGGGAGGAGGAGGAGGGAAGAGAAGAAGGGGGAGGAGGAGGGGGGAGGAGGAGGGAGGAGGAGGAATGTGAAGGGAGGTAGAGGGAGGAGGTAGAGGGAGGAGGAGAGAGGAGGAGGAGGGATGAAGAGGAGAGGGAGGAGGAGAAAGGAGGAGAGGGAGGAGGAGGGATGAGGGGAAGGAGGGAGGAGGAGGAGGAGAAGGGAGGAGGAGGGCGAAGGAGGAAGGAAGAGGAGTGATTAGGAGGAAGGAGGAGGTAGGAGGAGGAGGAGGTAGGAGGAGGAGGAAGAGGGAGAAGGAGGGAGGAGGAAGATAGTGGAGGAGGGAGGAGGAGGAGGGAGGAAGAGATAGGCGGAGAGAGGAGGATGGAGGAGAAGAAGTAGGGAGGAATAGGAGGGAGGAGGAGGGATTAAGAGGAGGCGAGGGAAAGAGGAGAAGGAGGAGGAGGGAGGAGGAGGAAGAGGGATGAGGAGGGAGGAGGAAGGAGGAGGGAGGAGGATTGTGAAGGAGGAGGAGGAAGGAGGAGGAAGAGGGAGGAGGGGGAGGAGGAGGGAGGAGGAAAACGCAGGAGGATGGGGAGGAGGAGGAGGGAGGAGGAGGAAGAGGGATGAGGAGGGAGGAGGAAGGAGGAGGGAGGAGGAGGGTGAAGGAGGAGGAGGAAGGAGGAGGAAGAGGGAGGAGGGGGAGGAGGAGGGAGGAGGGGGGAGGAAAACGCAGGAGGAGGATGGGGAGGAGGAGTAGGGAGGAGGAGGAGAGAGGAGGAGGGAGAAGGAGGATGGAGGAATAGGTAGAAGGACGAGGGACAAGGAGGAGGGAGGAGGAGAAGGAGGAGGAATGATGAGGAGGGAGGAGGAGGAAGAAGGATGTGGAGGAAGGAGGAGGAGGGAGGAGGTAGACGGAGGAGGTAGAGGGAGGAAAAGGGAGGAGGGAGGAGGAGAGAGGAGGGAGGGGGAGGAGGAGGGATGAGGAGGAGGGAGGTGGAGAGGGAGGAGGAGGGAGAAGGGAGGGGGAGGGAGGAGGAGGGAGGATGTAGAGGGAGGATGAGGAGAGAGGAGGCGGAGGAAGAGGAAGGAGGAGGGAGGAGAAGGAAGGAGGAGGAAGAAGGAGGAGGAAGAGGGAGGATGGAGGAGGGAGAGGGAGGAGGGGGAGGAAGAGGGAGGAGGAGGATGGAGGAGGGAGAGGGAGGAGGGGAAGAGGAAGAGGGTAGGAGGAGGAGGAGGGGAGAGTAGAAGAAGAAGGAAGGAGGAGAAGGAGGGAGGAGGAGGGGAGAGGAGGAGGGAGGAGGCGGAGGAAGAAGAAGTAAGGAGGAGGAGGGGGGATGAGGGAGAATGAGGAGGGGAGGAAGGAAAGGGAGGTGGAAGAGGAGAAGGAGGGAGGAGGAGGAGGGGGTGGAGGAAGGAGGTATTGGGAGGAGGAGGTAGAGGAGGAGGAGGAGGAAGGAAAGGGAGGAGAAAGGAGGAGGATGAGGTAGAGGGAGGAGGTGGGAGGAGGTAGGAAGAGGGAGAAGAAGGGAGGAGGAGGATGAGGGAGAAGGAGGCAGGAGGAGGAGGAGGGATTCAGGAGGAGGAGAGGGAGGAGGAGAAGAGAGGAGGAGGAGGGAAGGAGGGAGGAGGCGGAGGGAGTAGGAGGGAGGAGGAGAGGATAGGAAGAGGGAGAAGGAAGAGGGAGAAGGAGGAGGGAGAGGGAGGAGGGGAGGAGGTAGAGGGAGGAGGAGAGAGGAGGAGGAGGAGGGAGTTCGCCATTCCGAATTCATACTCGTCTAGGTTCTGTGATTTCGGTCCTTCCATTGATTGTTCTTCCCTTCTACATGACTGTAGATAACTTCCTTACACATAAAAAGATGAATTGTTATTGATATTGCCGTGGCATGGAGGAATATCAGCAGCAGAGTTGATCCAGAAAACCAAAGACCGAGATCTATGAAGAGCAATGAACGCCTACACGGCACGGCACTTGATGATGATGATGATTGCCGTGTGACGATTCTGTGTAGTCACGTCATTATCTTCCCTTTTCCTAGCGTTTTGGTTCGGGGATTCTTTCATCATCATCTTCATATATTTACGTTCGTATTTTGGGAGTGGGATGAAGGAGGAGGAGGAAGAAGGAAAAAAAATACGACAGTTGACAGCTCTGGAATGAAAGGAAGGCGTGTAGAAAATTTCATCTCAATCGGATGGGCCGTTAGCGAAAAAATAAAGGACATATATATTTACATACATATATACATACACTTTGTTTTATATATATATAGATTACTGTGCATTTATTGCCTTCTTATAAAACACCAACAATATATTAAAACTTCATCACTGACATTCTTATATCTGTAGTCAACACACACAAACTTCTTTTCGCCAGATTCTTGACTCAGCTCAGTGTCCCCATCTCGATAATGCTATGTGGCCAAGCAATCTATATATTAATATATCTGCCTTCCCCTTGCTATTTTCCCAATAATATTGCCAGCTGTCACCAAGTTGTCCAATATATATCTCCCAATAGTGTGTCCATACTATCTTGACTGTCTACGAATAATTTCTCGAATCACTTTACAGTTTTCATTTGTTTCTTGTATGATTTACTCTTTGGATGTTCTGTCCGTCATGGTATTCTTAGCTTTTTCATCATACACTATATTTTCACTGCTATTAGATTTACCTCAGCTTGTCTTCTAATTGTGTATGTTTCACATCCATGTATCAGTATAGGTTAAATGTAGCAAATCAACATTCTTTTTCTCGTTACAGTTGCCATCGTTTTATTGGTGAGTATGCTTGTTTAATCCTGCGAAATGCTACCTTTACCGTAGCAATTCTTATTCTAATCGCTACAAGGCACCTTCCATCAGATGTCATAACTGTTCCAAATAATTTTACCGATTATCCACCCTCGTGTAAAGATTTCTATCTCAGGATGTTGTCCACCCTCATGTAAAGATGTCTATCTCAGGATGTTGTCCACCCTCCTATAAAGATGTCTATCTCAGGGTGGTATGCATTTATTTCGTTGTTATATTATGGTATTTCTTATGTCTTAGAGATTACCATAATCTCTGCTTTCTCACAAATTTATTCTAACCCTAGTTGTTTGCTATTTACAATAACGATGTGTACTAAAGCCGGCTTCCCTGGCTTAGAGGTTACGACTTTTCTCCGTAATCTCGTATACTCTCGTGGTTAACGTGATGACGGTGAGAATCAGGTGTGGTTTGAATCGCATCGGTAACTTACGGGGTATGTGAGCCGGCCGCTCAGAAAGCAATGGCAAACTACTGAGCGTAATCTTGCCAAGAAATCAACATACAGCTGAAAGATGCTGGTGTTTACAGCGATGTCCTGTAAAGGATATGCCAGCCCCCCCCCCCCCCCCCCCAAATGTGTACTAAATGTGCACATTCTGTTCGCTGTTTGTAGTCAATACTGTTTCTTAAATGATTAATGGCATGTCCTCAGATGGTGATTCCTATAAATCATGAGAGCATTATATGCCCTGTACAATGTGAAACATGATTCCTGTCGCATATCTCTCTTGATAGGATAATATTGACCTACTTCCTTATCGATTGTTTTGGCATCTTGTTGTATCCAATAGAAATTATTTGTTTACAAGTCTAAGAATGTTGCCATAAATTTGTAAGCATCTTTATAATGTTGACTGTCTCACTGTATTGAAAACTGTTGTGTAGTCAATGAAGCAAATATGTAGATCTTTGATTGCTTCTATCTAACGCTCCATTAATCTTCTCAGCAAATATACAACATTTGTTGTAACCCTGACTTCTAACATATTTCATTGTTCTTCCTCTATTTCGGATTTTAATTGTGTTCTATTTCTTTCATTAAAGAAATTAGACGTAGACAGTCAAAAAATGTTTGGACATGTTATGAAAAGAAATAAATTAGAGAACTTAGTGACAACTGGCAAGATCGAGGGGAGGAGAACAAGGGGAAGACATAGAAGTAAATACTTGGACGGCTTGACCACATCGCATGGTCGAGATGGGAACACTGAGCTGATCCACGACTCTGGTGATCGAGTGAAATGGCGAGTCATGACCGCCTACGCGTATCGGCATGGCACATGATGGATGGATGGTTTGTCTGTTGTTTCTGTTACCTTAGAGTGGTTGTTTATGTGCGAGAGTGCTTGTCTGTTGTTTCTGCTACCTTAGAGTGGTTTTATATGCGAGAGAGTGCTTGTATGTTTTTTTTCTGTTATTTTAGAGTGGGAATATATGTGAGTGAGTGCTTGTCTGTTGTTTCTGTTACCTTAAAGTGGTTGTATATGTGAGAGAGGGCTTGACTGTTGATTCTGTTACTTTAGAGTGGTTGTATATGACGACAGATTTCATTAACAAGTGGACTCGTGTGTCTTATATCCAGTATTTGTTTCACGTCAGGCTTCAGAATGTCAACTGAATTCCATGACTGTATTGAGGAATACGGCCCTTATAATTTTGACAAATATGTGGACGCTTTCATGAAGTCTGTTGATGGGCTCCAGGCTAAACTTGGTAAGGGGTTTATGTCTGTGCTTGGTTACTGTGTTATAATTTAGGGTCACTGTGTAGTTGCACTGCATTTGAGAGATCACAATAGGACAAAGTTTGAGACTTATCAGAAAAAAGGTACTAACTGAAAGAATAGCCAATGATACAATAATGTATAGAATTATATGTTGAGAGGAATACATAAGACAAATAATAAAGACATACACGTTATTGTTGAATTGACTGGCACTCACACAAGAGGATGGGGTGTTCAGAGAACATAGATGAGATGGGTAAGTAAAGACATTTAGAACAGTATTTCCAAAGCGCAGTCTGGCCATCAGTCCCCACGCAAGCGCCCTACATACAGACACTTTGGTGTCACTTGTTTACATCGATAAGCTGAGCAGCTAATAAGAACTGTTTTAGTCAGATATGTCTGAACTACCGGATGACTGTAGACGGTACTACCTGCTTTCTGTTAGAGCCGAATGTTGGGCGGCACTTACCAAACCCGACACCCCACACTGTGCCAACGGTTTCAACAGGATAAGTGCAATTGGAAGGCTACAAGCCTTACCCTGGTACGAAGAAATGCAGCCTAAAGACTAAATGTCATGGCAGGGCAGACCAGGTTCAAAGCCATGGTCGGCAAATGGTATAGGATGAAAGCTCTGACAGGCGGATAGTTAGAGCATTGCTTCGCCGATCCGGCAGCATCTGCAGTTGGTCTTGTTCCAGATATATTGGTGTTACCTTCCCTTTGCGGTAAATAATTTACGCCGAGAGAGGGATCATGCTTTATGGGCAACGCATAGATTCAGCCCTGGCGTTGTGCTGTGGAGAGGTATAACTCCATTCTACAAATTATCGTCTATCAAAACGGCAAGTCGCAATCGCAATAGGAACTGTAAAGACACTCGTTTGAACATTTGAATCAATGCAGACACTTGGATGGACGTATACAAATGTATGCCCGTTGACAACCCCAAAGACAACATAAACCATCTGATAATAAATGGCAACGGACACAATTTAAAGCAGTTGCCGTCAATGGTCTCCTCTGCCTCTGTCCTCGGCAAGGGACATAAGTGTGGCAATATTGTGCCCTGTTCACTCTTTGATGTCATCATGTTAGAATTGTCTCCCTTCCTCTCTTTCGCTTACCCTTATCTGTTCCTTGGAGTATGACATTTGAGCGGGTGTCATGACGTGGGACTTCACCGTTGACAAAAATACTTCATGGTGACTTGCACTGGCATGTACATAGCAGATATCACTTAACATGCAACTGTATAAAGTATAACCACAGTTCACACTGGGGTGTCTGTTTTGTAAAGATCTCGACCTGACTGTCGAACACCACACTCTTAGACTGTTCTTCTCCTACAGTAATAGAGAAATTGTCACAGCCGTTAAATAAAATGAACACTTTAAATTACAAAACACAACAGCTGATGAACACTTGCATATATCACTACATGGCACTAGACAACAGAGCAGATGATGAACATTTGAATGTATCATTGCGAGGTTTTAGAGAACACATCTAATGAACATTTGTCATCACAACACCCGATGGAAACTTGCATTTATCCGTACATAGCATTGAGCCAAGAGGCAAAAGCACAGAGGCCGTTGGGCCGGTAACAATAAACATCACACACTTCTTGGTACTATGACACCGAATTGCACCGTCCCATGACGGTTTTTACAAATGTGCAGGGAAAGCTCTTGCACTTTAATACCATTGATTGAATTCGTTAAAATCCTCAAACTGGGTTCCAGAAAATGGCGCGGGAAATAGTGATGATGACCAGATCTCCCAACCACTGCCCATTGATCTCTAAAACATGGGGCTTCCACTATATAACAAGTACACTGCTAACTGTGTGAAATGAAAGGTCCACCACGGTGATGGGTTACTTGACTGTGTGCGCTGGCCGAGTTCATAGTGGGCGGCTCTGGTCATGCCATGAGGATGGTCGGACGTGTGTTTCACGCCAGGTTCATAGCCTGCCAAAGTGAGGAAAAACTGACTGCCTGTCCTTCCTAGTTCTCAGGCCGGCAAATTGTGATGGCGCTATGGCATCACTGACAGATAGCAGGAAACTGCTGCGGGACAATTTATTTATTTATTTATTTATTTATTTATTTATTTATTTATGTTATTAGAGGCATCTCCTCTGCGTGGCCTCAGAATAGCACTGTTTAACCTGTGGTTATAAGCTTTCTTCTCTGCTCCTTTTAATTATGTGTCGCATAATCCCAAAATGCTGTTCTCTTGTAGTTGGTGATCTATATGCATGTCTTGCACCATCTGTGCTGGCTTCCCCAGTTTATACACAGCCCAAACATGCCGTGCGCCAGTTCTGGAAACTATCTGCGGTGAAAGCAGGCAAGTTGGCAATCAAGACTCCATGTGGCTTTCTCTGCATAGCCTCATACCTTACCTAAGAGAAGTGCCTCTTTACTTATATGATTGTTCAATTATCCATTGTCCTGTTCTTTTGAAGTGTTCTTTATTGGTTGGTTTGTGCAGCTTCAGTTTTCTAGAGGTGTGGTAGCCAGATCCTCACCAGCCACACTTAGAAGCCTCTTGTGACATGTGTGTATGTATGTATGTGTGTGATGTGTAGGTGGGGGATGTGTGGTGGTATGTGGGTGTGGGATGTGTAGGTGAGGGATAAGTGTGTGTGGTGCGTGGGTTGGGAATATTGTGTGGTATTAGATGTGTGTGATGTGCGGGTGGGGGATGTGGGTTAAGGCATGTGTGGCTGGGTGAAGGATGTATGTGTGGGTGGTGGGGTGTGTCTAAGTGAATTGTGGATGTATAGGTGGTTAGGGAAATGTGTGTGTGTGGGTAGGGAGATGTCATTTGGTGGGGATGTGTGTGTATGGTTTGGGGATGTGTGAGTGGATGTGCTATGTGTGGGTTGGTGGAGATGTGTGTGTGTGTGGTGTGTGTGTGGGGGTGGGGAATATGAGGTTGATGGAGGTGTGGTTGGGGGATGGGTGGTTGGAGGTGTGGGTGGGGAGAGGATGTGTGGGTGGGAGATGGGTGTGTGGGTTAGAATGTGTGTGTGGGTGGGAGCGGGATGTGTGGGTTGTGGGGGATGTTTGTGTGGGTGCGAGTGTGTTTGGGTTGGGGGTGTCTGAGTGGATTGGGGATGTATAGGTGGTTAGGTAGCTGTGTGTGTGTGTGTCGGTAGGGAGATGTCATTTGGTGGCGATGTGTGTGTATGCTTTGGGGATGTGTGAGTGGATGTGTGATGTGTGGGTTGGTGGGGGATGTGTGTGTGTGGGTGGGGAATATAAGGTTGATGGAGGTGTGGTTGTGGGATGGGTGGTTGTAGGTGTGGGTGGGGCGAGGATGTGTGGGTGGGAGAAGGGTGTGTGGGTTAGAATGTTTATGTGTGTGGGAGCGGGATGTGTGGGTTGGTGGGGATGTTTGTGTGGGTGGCGAGTGTGTTTGGGTTGGGGGAACAGGTGAGGACAGTGTGTGTTGGTGGGGGATGTGCGGGAGGGGGATGGGTCGGTTGGTGGGGTATGTATGTGTCCCTGGGTGTGTGTGTGGGTGGGTGGGTGGGGTGGGGGTGATGTGTGGGTAGGTGGGAGATGGGCCTCATAACATAGTAATTTGCCTTGTTTATGTTTACAACATTCATTTCATAATGTTGTTTTCCTTCCTATGTGAATGTATAATGCTCTTGATGGTCGAAAGATGAATGATTGGAATGTAAGACGGGCCTGCGTGTCCAATTTGTGACCCTTTTAAAATAAAGTTAATTTGATTTGATTTGATTTGATTTGTATAGTAGAAATGTACTATTTGTTATTTCCTATACGCGCCACGGTAAACCACGGGCGTAGGTTTATTTACCCACTTCCTTTCTGAAATCTTCGAAGAGAGATTAGATAACTTCTGAATTAACTTTTTAACATTGCGTATTGCTTAATCATTTTCCTCAGTTGAAGTTATCAAAGTTATATTGACCACGCTAAGATCGTTGAGTAGTTACATGTCATGTCATTTTCTTCCATCAATTCTTTCACAGAAAGTGGCATTGATGTCATGGAAGTTGGATGTGGAAGAGGCCGCTTGCTGGCTAAGATAGCCCAGATGTTTCCAAAGAGCAAATTTACAGCATCGGACAATGTTGACAATCTTCTGGCCCAAGAGAAAGACAATCTGGGTCACATCCCCAACATTCATTACCATTTCTTTGACCTGTGTTCTCCTAGTGGTCTCCCCCGCCAGAAGTATGATTGGGTCTACTGTGTCAATGTTATTCACGATGTACCCAATCCTCCAGAAGCTCTAAAGACAATCAAACAACTACTGAAACCAGGCGGTACATTTACAATGATTGAAATGGCCACTTCTGGCAGTCCTGCTGGTGATAGAGGAAACATGCTAGTGGCTGCTCTGTATGCACTCAGCTCATACATGTCGGTGGCGGAGAGCTTCCAGGGGGCTGACAGCCTTGCTATGGGCTTGTGTTGGGGAAAACAAACAATCATAGATTTCGCGACAGTTGCAGGATTTCGTGTGAATGCTGTGTGTTTGGGCTACCCCATGACACTGTTTGCCTGTAAATAGTACATTTCTTGAGAGGATCGCTTAGTATCGTCATGTTTATGGATTATTATTTAGCCATCATCATCGTGAAAAAAAGGACTTCCTTGAAGAACGTCGCTTTCTTCTCTATCCACAGACAAGTTTCCTTATCCGTTTCTGTTACCCAGCCGTGTGCATTTTCTTGTACAAGATGTCTTCGATGTCCTGTTTTCATATGCGAACTGGACATCCCCAGCCTTTCTTCCAGAAACTTTGACTTCTGATACTATTCTCTCTAAACCACTATGACACTTAATATGGCTATACAGTATTTAAGTTTCTGAGACTGGATGCTGTGTATGTGCTAATTTTCTACGATGTTCAGCTTGTGTAGAATGTAATTATTTGTCTTCTTCTTGGTCCACGGTGCACCGCCACAACTGAAACTGTTACTGTAGACTGAGATACTAACTTGGTCCACGGTACACCACGACAACTGAAACTGTTACTGTAGACTGAGGGACTAACTTGGTCCACGGTACACTAAGACAACTGAAACTGTTACTGTAGACTGAGGGACTAACTTGGTCCACGGTACAATAAGACAACTGAAACTGTTACTGTAGACTGAGGGACTAACTTGGTCCACGGTACACCACGACAACTAAAACTGTTACTGTAGACTGAGGGACTAACTTGGTCCACGGTACACTAAGACAACTGAAACGGTTACTGTAGACTGAGGGACTGACTTGGTCCACGGTACTCCACGACAACTGAAACTGTTACTGTAGTCTGAGGGACTAACTTGGTCCACGGTACACTAAGACAACTGAAACGGTTACTGTAGACTGAGGGACTGACTTGGTCCACGGTACACTAAGACAACTGAAACTGTTACTGTAGTCTGAGGGACTAACTTGGTCCACGGTACACTAAGACAACTGAAACGGTTACTGTAGACTGAGGGACTAACTTGGTCCACGGTACACTAAGACAACTGAAACTGTTACTGTAGTCTGAGGGACTAACTTGGTCCACGGTACACTAAGACAACTGAAACGGTTACTGTAGACTGAGGGACTAACTTGGTCCACGGTACACTAAGACAACTGAAACGGTTACTGTAGACTGAGGGACTGACTTGGTCCACGGTACTCCACGACAACTGAAACTGTGACTGTAGACTGAGGGACTGACTTGGTCCACGGTACTCCACGACAACTGAAACTGTGACTGTAGACTGAGGGACTGACTTGGTCCACGGTACTCCACGACAACTGAAACTGTGACTGTAGACTGAGGGACTGACTTGGTCCACGGTACTCCACGACAACTGAAACTGTGACTGTAGACTGAGGGACTGACTTGGTCCACGGTACACTAAGACAACTGAAACTGTTACTGTAGTCTGAGGGACTAACTTGGTCCACGGTACACTAAGACAACTGAAACGGTTACTGTAGTCTGAGGGACTAACTTGGTCCACGGTACACTAAGACAACTGAAACGGTTACTGTAGTCTGAGGGACTAACTTGGTCCACGGTACACCAGGACAACTGAAACGGTTACTGTAGACTGAGGGACTGACTTGGTCCACGGTACACTAAGACAACTGAAACGGTTACTGTAGTCTGAGGGACTAACTTGGTCCACGGTACACTAAGACAACTGAAACGGTTACTGTAGACTGAGGGACTGACTTGGTCCACGGTACACTAAGACAACTGAAACTGTTACTGTAGACTGAGGGACTAACTTGGTCCACGGTACACTAAGACAACTGAAACGGTTACTGTAGTCTGAGGGACTAACTTGGTCCACGGTACACCAGGACAACTGAAACGGTTACTGTAGACTGAGGGACTGACTTGGTCCACGGTACTCCACGACAACTGAAACGGTTACTGTAGACTGAGGGCCTAACTTGGTCCACGGTACACCAGGACAACTGAAACGGTTACTGTAGACTGAGGGGACTAACTTGGTAAGGTACACTACGACAACTGAAACTGTGACTGTAGACTGAGGGACTGACTTGGTCCACGGTACACTAAGACAACTGAAACGGTTACTGTAGACTGAGGGACTAACTTGGGTCCACGGTACACTAAGACAACTGAAACGGTTACTGTAGACTGAGGGACTGACTTTGGTCCACGGTACTCCATGACAACTGAAACTGTGGACTGTAGACTGAGGGACTGACCTTGGTCCACGGTACACTAAGACAACTGAAAACGGTTACTGTAGACTGAGGGACTAACTTGGTCCACGGTACACTAAGACAACTGAAACTGTTACTGTAGACTGAGGGACTAACTTGGTCCACGGTACACTAAGACAACTGAAACTGTGACTGTAGACTGAGGGGACTGACTTGGTCCACGGTACACCAGGGACAACTGAAACTGTTACTGTAGACTGAGGGACTGACTTGGTCCACGGTACACTAAGACAACTGAAACGGTTACTGTAGACTGAGGGACTTGACTTGGTCCACGTACTCCACGACAACTGAAACTGTTACTGTAGACTGAGGGACCTGACTTGGTCCACGGTACTCCACGACAACTGAAACTGTGACTGTAGACTGAGGGACTAACTTGGTCCACGGTACACTAAGACAACTGAAACGGTTACTGTAGACTGAGGGACTAACTTGGTCCACGGTACACTAAGACAACTGAAACTGTTACTGTAGACTGAGGGACTAACTTGGTCCACGGTACACTAAGACAACTGAAACTGTGACTGTAGACTGAGGGACTGACTTGGTCCACGGTACACCAGGACAACTGAAACTGTTACTGTAGACTGAGGGACTGACTTGGTCCACGGTACACTAAGACAACTGAAACGGTTACTGTAGACTGAGGGACTGACTTGGTCCACGGTACTCCACGACAACTGAAACTGTGACTGTAGACTGAGGGACTGACTTGGTCCACGGTACACTAAGACAACTTAAACTGTGACTGTAGACTGAGGGACTAACTTGGTCCACGGTACACTAAGACAACTGAAACTGTTACTGTAGACTGAGGGACTAACTTGGTCCACGGTACACTAAGACAACTGAAACTGTTACTGTAGACTGAGGGACTGACTTGGTCCACGGTACACTAAGACAACTGAAACGGTTACTGTAGACTGAGGGACTGACTTGGTCCACGGTACTCCACGACAACTGAAACTGTGACTGTAGACTGAGGGACTGACTTGGTCCACGGTACACTAAGACAACTGAAACTGTTACTGTAGACTGAGGGACTAACTTGGTCCACGGTACACTAAGACAACTGAAACGGTTACTGTAGACTGAGGGACTGACTTGGTCCACGGTACTCCACGACAACTGAAACTGTGACTGTAGACTGAGGGACTAACTTGGTCACGGTACACTAAGACAACTGAAACGGTTACTGTAGACTGAGGGACTAACTTGGTCCACGGTACACTAAGACAACTGAAACTGTTACTGTAGACTGAGGGACTAACTTGGTCCACGGTACACTAAGACAACTGAAACTGTGACTGTAGACTGAGGGACTGACTTGGTCCACGGTACACCAGGACAACTGAAACTGTTACTGTAGTCTGAGAGACTAATTTGGTCCAGTGTATACCACCACAACTAAAACTGTTACTGTAGTCTGAGAGACTAACTTGGTCAAAGTAACACCACCGCAACTAAAACTGTTACTGTAGACTGAGAGACTGACTTGGTCCACGGTACACTAAGACAACTGAAACTGTTACTGTAGTCTGAGGGACTAACTTGGTCCACGGTACACTAAGACAACTGAAACGGTTACTGTAGACTGAGGGACTAACTTGGTCCACGGTACACTAAGACAACTGAAACGGTTACTGTAGACTGAGGGACTGACTTGGTCCACGGTACTCCACGACAACTGAAACTGTGACTGTAGACTGAGGGACTGACTTGGTCCACGGTACTCCACGACAACTGAAACTGTGACTGTAGACTGAGGGACTGACTTGGTCCACGGTACTCCACGACAACTGAAACTGTGACTGTAGACTGAGGGACTGACTTGGTCCACGGTACACTAAGACAACTGAAACTGTTACTGTAGTCTGAGGGACTAACTTGGTCCACGGTACACTAAGACAACTGAAACGGTTACTGTAGTCTGAGGGACTAACTTGGTCCACGGTACACTAAGACAACTGAAACGGTTACTGTAGTCTGGGGGACTAACTTGGTCCACGGTACACCAGGACAACTGAAACGGTTACTGTAGACTGAGGGACTGACTTGGTCCACGGTACACTAAGACAACTGAACGGTTACTGTAGTCTGAGGGACTAACTTGGTCCACGGTACACTAAGACAACTGAAACGGTTACTGTAGACTGAGGGACTGACTTGGTCCACGGTACACTAAGACAACTGAAACTGTTACTGTAGACTGAGGGACTAACTTGGTCCACGGTACACTAAGACAACTGAAACGGTTACTGTAGTCTGAGGGACTAACTTGGTCCACGGTACACCAGGACAACTGAAACGGTTACTGTAGACTGAGGGACTGACTTGGTCCACGGTACTCCACGACAACTGAAACGGTTACTGTAGACTGAGGGCCTAACTTGGTCCACGGTACACCAGGACAACTGAAACGGTTACTGTAGACTGAGGGACTAACTTGGTAAGGTACACTACGACAACTGAAACTGTGACTGTAGACTGAGGGACTGACTTGGTCCACGGTACTCCACGACAACTGAAACTGTGACTGTAGACTGAGGGACTGACTTGGTCCACGGTACACTAAGACAACTGAAACGGTTACTGTAGACTGAGGGACTAACTTGGTCCACGGTACACTAAGACAACTGAAACGGTTACTGTAGACTGAGGGACTGACTTTGTCCACGGTACTCCATGACAACTGAAACTGTGACTGTAGACTGAGGGACTGACTTGGTCCACGGTACACTAAGACAACTGAAACGGTTACTGTAGACTGAGGGACTAACTTGGTCCACGGTACACTAAGACAACTGAAACGGTTACTGTAGTCTGAGGGACTGACTTGGTCCACGGTACTCCACGACAACTGAAACTGTTACTGTAGACTGAGGGACTGACTTGGTCCACGGTACTCCACGACAACTGAAACTGTGACTGTAGACTGAGGGACTAACTTGGTCCACGGTACACTAAGACAACTGAAACGGTTACTGTAGACTGAGGGACTAACTTGGTCCACGGTACACTAAGACAACTGAAACTGTTACTGTAGACTGAGGGACTAACTTGGTCCACGGTACACTAAGACAACTGAAACTGTGACTGTAGACTGAGGGACTGACTTGGTCCACGGTACACCAGGACAACTGAAACTGTTACTGTAGACTGAGGGACTGACTTGGTCCACGGTACACTAAGACAACTGAAACGGTTACTGTAGACTGAGGGACTGACTTGGTCCACGGTACTCCACGACAACTGAAACTGTGACTGTAGACTGAGGGACTGACTTGGTCCACGGTACACTAAGACAACTGAAACTGTGACTGTAGACTGAGGGACTAACTTGGTCCACGGTACACTAAGACAACTGAAACTGTTACTGTAGACTGAGGGACTAACTTGGTCCACGGTACACTAAGACAACTGAAACTGTTACTGTAGACTGAGGGACTGACTTGGTCCACGGTACACTAAGACAACTGAAACGGTTACTGTAGACTGAGGGACTGACTTGGTCCACGGTACTCCACGACAACTGAAACTGTGACTGTAGACTGAGGGACTGACTTGGTCCACGGTACACTAAGACAACTGAAACTGTTACTGTAGACTGAGGGACTAACTTGGTCCACGGTACACTAAGACAACTGAAACGGTTACTGTAGACTGAGGGACTGACTTGGTCCACGGTACTCCACGACAACTGAAACTGTGACTGTAGACTGAGGGACTAACTTGGTCCACGGTACACTAAGACAACTGAAACGGTTACTGTAGACTGAGGGACTAACTTGGTCCACGGTACACTAAGACAACTGAAACTGTTACTGTAGACTGAGGGACTAACTTGGTCCACGGTACACTAAGACAACTGAAACTGTGACTGTAGACTGAGGGACTGACTTGGTCCACGGTACACCAGGACAACTGAAACTGTTACTGTAGTCTGAGAGACTAATTTGGTCCAGTGTATACCACCACAACTAAAACTGTTACTGTAGTCTGAGGGACTAACTTGGTCAAAGTAACACCACCGCAACTAAAACTGTTACTGTAGACTGAGAGACTAATTTGGTCCATGGTATACCACCACAACTAAAACTGTTACTGTAGTCTGAGGGACTAACTTGGTCAAAGTAACACCACCGCAACTAAAACTGTTACTGTAGACTGAGAGACTAATTTGGTCCATGGTATACCACCACAACTAAAACTGTTACTGTAGTCTGAGGGACTAACTTTGTCCATGGTATTATAACAAATCTAGAATCACATCACCCACCGAGTATAGATTTTTTTTGGCATATCCTTTACTTTGTAAAAACCATTTTATTACGAAACAGATACATGAGCCTCGAATTCGGACTGACTTATTTGGACATCGACCTTAGAACGTTAAAGGGAGAAGGTCAACCAGAGAGACGAATGGAGACGGATTGTATCTGCAGCAAAGAACCTCAATGGCTAGGAACGCTGAAGAAGAAGAAGAAGAAGAAGAAGAAGAAGAAGAAGAAGAAGAAGAAGAAGAAGAAGAAGAAGAAGAAGAAGAAGAAGAAGAAGAAGAAGAAGAAGATATCCTTTACAGGACATCGCTGTCAACACCAGCATTTTACCGCTGTCGTTGATTTCTTGGCAAGATTACGTTCAGTAGTTTGCCATTGCTGTATGAAATGAATGGTCATCATCATTCTTGATGGACAAACAACATTGCTGTCTGAGGGGCCGGCTTACTTATCCCTAAGTTACCAACGCGGCGAGAACCGCTTCCAATTCTCGCGCGCTGCGTTACCATACGTGGATAAACGGGATTACGGAGAAAGTGGTTTAACTCCTAAGCCAGGGAGACCGGACGAGTGTAGATTAGATTATAACATATTTAGAAGCATATCACGCACCGAGTGTAGATTGGTTTATTTAACATATCTAGAACCACATTTGCAGCCGAGTGTAGATTGGTTTATAACATATCTAGAACCATATCTCCCGGGAGTCGTAAGGTGTGTATAAGGGACAGTCAGACAAGCAGACGGACAGAGACAGACAGTCAGGCAAACCGATAGATGAGCTGACAGACATATAGGGTCAGATATTCATACAAACCGACAGAAAAACAGAGAGAGACAGACAGACATGCCGACAGACAGTCAGACATTACAAATGTGCCTTAAATTGCTGATTTGACTATTACTTTCAGCCTGCACCCGTGGCTTAGGTGGTAGTGACAGACGTAATTGCATAATTACGATGTGGAAGCAGACCCTATTGCGTTGATTTCCTTGCTATGTAACGCCGGCTGTTCAGAAGACAATGACAAAGTACTGAACTAAAATGCCTAGTGAATCACAAACAACTAATAAATGCTGGGACTGATTGTGACGTCCTGCATAAAACATGCCATTGACTTAACTATTACTCTTACACCATCTTCGACTCATGAATTGAGCTTACATTTATAAAAGCCTGTCTTTATTTATATTGCTAACTAAATGCCATAACACGCTACAAATGTATGTGTACATTGTTTTGTTTAGGCTCGCCAGACAGGTGTACGGATTACATAGGATATACCTTTAAGTCTGATTATCACAAAGAATACATGAGTTAATGATGCAGGTCACTTATTTTCTATGTACATAAAATATATGAGTTAATGATGTTGGTTACGTCGTTTCTATGAACATAAAAGTACAATAAATATATTTTTATTTGCTCTGAACTAGTGATGTTTTTTTTTTTTTTAAGTTGACAGTTACCAGAATGTCATTAGGAATTGTGTTAAGTTCACTCAACTAGCTTATAGCCATACTGATAGTTTAGTTCGTCGAGGTATCAACTTCAAGGCAAAGGGTCACCCCATTATGCTCCGTTCCTGTGCCAGTGAATACTGATAGGTTAACAACCCATTGTAGCATGTAGGGCATGACTAACATTCATTCATTCAGTAGCATGTCCTTTGTAGAACCTCGCTGCCATAACAACCTTCAGGAAAACTTCTCGATCATAAGCAAGATGTTCCGCGTCTGATACACCCATCTGGATCATCCGCCACATCCTGCACCCATCTTCTCTTTGGCCTTCCTCTTCTTCTCTTCCCAGACATATATCCTTCCAATATTGTTCTATCCAAACTTTCGTGACGTTTCAAGTGACCAAAATATTTCAATTTTCTTTGTTTTATCGTCTTTAATAGCCAGCCTTCTTCAATATTCAATTCTGTAAGTATGGATGCATTTGTTCTTTTCTTTACCCAAGATATTCTTAGAACTCGTCTATAACATTTATATTCAAAGGCATTTATGCGCTGTTCAGCTTGTGTAGTAAGTGTCCATGTCTCACAGGCGTATGTTGCAATGGGAAAGATGCATGCTCTTAAAAATCTAATTTTTGTAGTTCTGTCTGTCCCACTCCATAATTTATTCAGCTGTTTTAGTCTTTGAAGAGCAATTGATAGTCGCCGTTTAATTTCTGTCATTGTGTCACCATTGTTGGTAATCAATGACCCAAGATATTCAAAATTTTCCACCACCTCCAATTTTTCCCCATTAACGTATATTTCTTTCTCCATAGTAGTTTTGTCTGTATGCATTATCTTTGTTTTTGCTATGTTAAAATATAAGTTGTGATTTTCACTATTCAATTGGGTTGAGGCTATTAGGTTTTCTATGCCATTCTGTGTTGTGGATAGTAATACTGTATCATCAGCATATCGAATCTCTGGTATGTCATGACCGCCGATATTTAGGGCTTCATATAGCTCCCTGTTTATATCATCTCTTACATTTCTCATTATATTTTCGGCGTACAGGTTAAACAAATAGGGTGACCGCACGCATCCCTAACGGACTTCTTGTTTGATGTCAAACCAATCTGATGTCTCGCAATCTATTCTAACTGCTGCTTGTTGGTCTAGATCAGTGGTTCCCAAGCTTTTCAAGCAGAGGGCCATATCTACTATTTTCGGTAGTTAAGCGGGCCACAACTTTGTAAAATTATAAACGTCGTGCAATATCATTCTTACCTTTCTTAACTTTCGTCAACAAAATTATAAAACTTTAAAGGCAGTCAGTGTCAGTACTACACTGCTGTCATTTTTTGGTTTAAAATCAAAAGTTCATTTAACAATAAATTTTAAATCAGTTTCGAAAATCTCTATTAATGTAATTAATTTACAATTGTGACTGTTCTTCATAATCAGTTACTTCAGTTAAGATGCCAGTTTATCAATGTCTGGGCACAAATCTGTCGTGCTCAAAGTCATAAGCGCAGCTAGGTTACTGTCGGTGAGTCTGGAACTTATCTTGTTTTTTTTATAACAGCCATTGCGAAAAATGACTGCTCGCATCTGTAAGTCGAACCAAAACGACAAATGTATCTCTCGGCGAATGAACGCAAGTGTTCAAATTGTTTGACAGACAATAGTCGCCAGAATGAAATCACTATGATCAGCTGAAGGTGAAGCAAGCAGCTCCAGAAATTTACATCTCAGTGCAGCATTGCATTGCAAATCAATTACTTCGTGCTGAAGGTTTTGCTGTAATTGACAGAGCTTGACATCAGGAAATACGAACGGATTTATGAAGAGGGTATATTATATTAAATAACGAGGCCTCGCGTGCCACTTTCTGACAGCTGGCGGGCCGCAAGTGGACCGCGGGCCGTGGTTTGAGAACCTCTGGTCTAGATAGAGCATTCTTATGAGTTGTATTAAATGTGATGGAAAGCCCATATTCCTCATGATTTCCCAAAGTTTTCTGATGTTGTACACAGTCAAATGCCTTTGAATAATCCGCAAAACATGAAGAATAGGTTTACATTAAATTTCTCTGCACTTCTCTATTATTAAACGCATGTTGAATATGTGATCTCTTGTTCCAGCTTGAACCACGTTAATCTCTTCTTCCATTTTCTTACGAAGTCTTCGCATTATGACCTTTAGTAGAATTTTACTTGCATGACTGACCAGGGCAACAGTTTTATAGTTGGTGCATAATTTCAGGTTGCCATTTTTGGTATTGGAATGAAGATAGTTCTCTTCCAATCTTTTGGCCATATACCATATTTCCAAATCTTTTTACATAATGCATGATATATGTGTATGCTTTCTTCTCCTCCCGCTTTAATTAGTTAAGCTGGTATCTCATCACATCCAGGTGATTTACCATTCTTCAGGTTCTTTATAGCCCAAGCAATTTCATCTAATGAGGGTTCAGGTTCTGTCTCTGCTGTCATTGGCTCATGTATCGCAATCATATCCTCACTGTCACTCATATCATACATTCCACTGCAGTAATCTTGACATCTTTCTAGAATTTGTCTAGATTCTGTTAAGGTATTTCCCATCTTGTCACAGATAACATTCAATTGAGGTTGAACATTTCTTGTCAATAACTTCATTTCTTTGAACATTTCATAATCTCTTCCAGTCTTATGATATTGCTCTATTCTGGTACAGCAATCTTGTATGTATTGATTTTTGTCCTTTCTTGTGTTCTTTCTTATTTCTCGAGTTAAAGATTTATACTTCATCCTGCTGTTATCGGATTCATCTCCTTTCTTTTTCAGCTCCCTTCGTTGTTTTATTAATTCTAACGTGTCTGATGTAATCCATGGCTTAAATTGCTTTTTCTTGGTCGGAATTAAATCTTTGGCTGCAGTTATCAAGATATCTCTAGCTTGTACTGCCAGTTCATCAGGTGTCATTTCCTCTTGTACAGACATCAAGACCCCCAAAGCGATTCCTAACTTCTATGTTGTATGCATCCGGTATTTTTGTGAGATCAAAACGAAGTGGCCTTGGTCCTCGGGTAAGCTTTTTGAGTTTTAATTTCAGATCTGCTTGTAATAACTGATGATCTGTATCACAGTCTGCACTTAGTAGGGTTTTTCTTTTATGCTTGATCTCCATCTTCTTTGTATTAAAATATAATCTATCTGATTTTTTAGTATGACTAACAGCGGACGGAAACACGCCCACAGCGCAACATGAACAAACGGCATAATACGAGGGGAAGTCATTAAGTCAGTCGCAAATGGCTGTAGAAAAATAACTAAATATGATAACAACTTGAAACCAGTTTATTTTTATACGTACATTGTCCATTTATTTCTCAACATAATTTCCACCAACATTGGTGCACTTATCCCATCGTTTTATCAGTCCTCCCAAATCGGTTGCACAAAACTGCGTGCTGTGTTTTCTAAACCATGTTTTCATTTCACATTCAACTTCGGCGTCAACTGGTTTCAAGTTGTTATCATATTTAATTATTTTTCTACAGACATTTGTGACTGACTTATTGACTTCCCCTCGTACTACGCTGTTCGTCTGTCAGTTGTATGGTCTAGCTAATTATGTTAATGAACGCGCTCAAACATCAGTTGTATAGTCTAGCTAAGTATGTTAATGAACGCGCTCAATCACTAGTTGTATGGTCTAGCTAATTATGTTAATGTCCGCGCTCAAACACCAATTGTATGGTCTAGCTCATTCTGTTAATGTACGCGCTCAAACACCAATTATATGGTCTAGCTCATTCTGTTAATGTACGCGCTCAAACATCAGTTCTATGGTCTAGCTCATTCTGTTTATGTACGCGCTCAAACATCAGTTGTATGGTCTAGTCCAGCACATTCTGTTAATGTACACGCTCAAACATCAGTTGTACGGTCTAGCTCATTCTGTTAATGTACGCGCTCAAACATCAGTTGTATGGTCTAGCTCATTCTGTTAATGTACGCGCTCAAACATCAGTTGTATGGTCAAGCTCATTCTGTTAATGTACGCGCTCAAACATCAGTTGTATGGTCTAGCTCATTCTGTTAATGTACGCGCTCAAACACCAATTATATGGTCTAGCTCATTCTGTTAATGTACGCGCTCAAACATCAGTTCTATGGTCTAGCTCAGACTGGTAATGAACGCGCTCAAACATCTCTTTTATGGTCTAGCTAATTATGTTGGAAGAAGAGGGAGGAACAGCCATTGAGGGACATAGCATCAATATTATAAAATATGCAGATTATACAATGAGGATTCTCTGTCAGGTCTTAGTCGGATATGGCAAGGCTACCGCATAACAACAGATGGTACTACCTGATATATGTTAGCACTGATTGCTGGGCGGCGCTCACCAAACACGGCACCCAACATTGTGCCAACGGCTTCGGGCAGAGGAGTCAAATCGGCAATTACAAACCGTATCCTAGTGCGAGGAATTGCAACATAAAGACTAAGTGTCATGGCAAAGCAGACTAGGCCCTAAGTCTTGGCCGGCAACTGGTCTAAGATCGAGGCTCCGACAGGCGGATAGTAAGAGTATTGATTTCCTCATCCAGTAGCTTCTGCAGCTGGTCTTGTTCCAGACGTATTGGTTTTACCTTTCCTCTGGAGTAAGCTAGGCAGGTCGAGAGAGGGAATCATGCTGCATGGGCAACACATGGTCTCTACAATTCAGCTCAGGCCTTGTGCTATGGAAAGGTGTAACTCCTTCGCTGGTTCCTGACACGGCTTGTAGCTATTATGCCTTTTTTGAAGCACGGTGTATCAACATGAACCTGTCATGACGGCAAGACGCCGGTTACAGTATTCATTGCAGACAAGGCACAGTATCTACAACATTTAGTAGATGGAGTTATTGTATACAGTGAACAATTAGGGTTAGTATTAAATGGAAATATTCTTAAACAGGTGAATCGGTATAACTATCTCTGAACAATCATAACATCTGATTGGAGATGCCTTGAAGAGATTAAAACAAGAATCGCTATGGCAAAGGTGGCCTGTTGCAAGATGGAAAACATCCGTCCATCATGTGCCATACCGATAAGCGTGGGCGATTATGTTTTGCGATCTCACTCGATCACCATAGTCGTGAATCAGCTCTGTGTTTCTGTCTCGACCATGCCATGTGGCCAAGCCATACAGGTATTTACTTCTCAGTCTTCCCCGTGGTCTCTTTCCTTCGATCTTGCCAGTTGTCACCAAGTTCTCCAATTCATTTCTTCTCATAACATGTCCAAAACATTTTGACTGCCTATGTCTAATGTCTCTAATCAATTTACGATCTTCATTTGTTTCTTGAAAGACTTGTTCGTTGGTTTTTCTGTCTGTCCTTGGTATTCTTTGGATTTTCCTCAGAAACCACATTTCCACAGCCAACAGATGTTTTTCAGCTTGTCTGTTCATTGGCCTCGCTTCACTCATCTCATTCATGTGACAAAATTCATGTGACAATGTTTTTTTCCTATGCACTGTTGATGAAAGAAAGATGAGTGATTGGAAGGGCCGAATGTAAGACGGGCCTGCGTGCCCAATTTGTTACCCTTTGAAAATAAAGTCTGTTCGTTCGTTCGTTCGTTCATCTCATCATGTTCCTCTTGTACCTTGCAGTGTCGAGGTGAAGTATAAGCTTCGCGAGAGTGCCCGATTATGGGCTTCATATATCGATATTCCCATGGACTCTGCTATTCCCTCCGTCCAACGTTTACGTGGTCGGCCTCTTCCTCTGTTTCCATCTAGTCTGTACATCATTGCTTGTTGTGGTATGCTGTTGACTGGTAACTTACTTGCATGGCCAAACCATTTGACTTGCTGTTTTCTGATAAAATCTAGTGCTGCTTTAACCCCCACTTTAGTCCTGATTTCTTCATTTCTGATCTTA
>JACEFZ010018303.1:547500-560000 GCA_014155875.1 Cepaea nemoralis | reverse complement strand
TCGTTTCAATTGATATCTTTTAATAGGTCAGTATGTTTTTCATCTTGCAAAAGGCTACTTTCGCAAAGGCAATTCTTGTTCTAATCTCTTCAAGGCATCTCCCATCAGATATTATGACTGCCGAGATAACTTTATTTATTCACTTGCTTAAGAATATGCCCATTTACTCGTATATCACATTGTAGTATCTCCTTCTTCCCAGTGACAACCATAATCTGTCTTCTTAATATTCAATTCTATCCCTAGTTGTTCAATCGATGGCTTGGCCTCGTGGCATGGTCGAGACAGGAACACAGAGCTGATCCACGACTCTGGTGATCGAGTGAGATGGCAGAACATGACCGCCCACTCTTATCGGCATGGCACGTGATGGATGGATGGATACGTTGCATGAATCCACATACAGTGAATACAAAACTTTAAACGGCAATATTTTTTAAAAGTCCACAGTCATTTTGTAACTAGCTATCTGTTATCTAACAGAGGTGTGCTTTTATCAATAACTACATAATTATGTCTTTATTAGGCTGACATTAATTGCGTGTTCACAGCGCGCTAAACGTCACACACTCCGACAGCTGGTGTGTCGATTTAATACGTAACATAGTTGAAAGAGTGCTCCCCATTTTGTTTGTCAGTCTGTATGCCCACGTAACATGTGCTAGTTAGGCTTGCCAACTGTTGCCAGGGTAGTGGCTTACTCGATGTACTCTTAAGAGAGAATCATACTGATAAAGTATTGAAGTGTTGGCTATATCGCATTCGTCGCTCTTTTCTTTGCCATTGCACCATACATAGTATCAGATTAGGGACAGGTTCTGCATCATGTTTACTAGAAAACAGCAACATGATCCGGACAGTCAGCCAGTCTGAACCCGACACGGTCAGATTTAGAGCTGGACACATATATATCTATCGGCATTAACTAAATTACTGCCAGCAGCCGACTGAGTCTACTAATACTGGTTGCCAGGGGACACAACTACTGGGTCTACAAATACTGGTTGCCAGGGGACACAACTACTGGGTCTACACATACTGGTTGCCAGAGGACACAACTACTGGGTCTACACATACTGGTTGTTAGCTGACACCAAGGCCTGTCCGTCACTGATTGCTGCTGTCTTTTACGTGTGGCGTCAGGCGGGAAATCAAATCATCCAGGAAGGGAGCTGTACAACTAGAATTGTGTCAGGGCATCATCCAAGAAGGGAACTGTATAACTGGAAATGTTCCAGGGCATCGTCCAGGAAGGGAGCTGAACCACTAGAAATGTTTCAGGGCATCGTCCAGGAAATGAGCTGAACCACTAGAAATGTTTCAGGACTTCTCCCATGAAGGGAGCTGAACCACTATAAATGTTTCAGGGCTTCGTTCAGGAAGGAACTGTACGACTAGAAATGTTTCAGGGCTTCGTCCAGGAAGGGAGCTGTACGATTAGAAATGTTTTAGAGCATCATCCAGGAAGGGAGTTGAGCCACTAGAAATGTTTCAGGGCATCGTCCAGGCAGGGAGCCGCGGTGGCGTAGTTGCTAGACGCTGGCCCGACTGCCCGGTGGTCAGATGATATAACATTGGTAGAATATCGTGGTCCCAGAGGATCACAGGTGACTGCCGGCTACAAGCTCTGAACCTCCAAGACAACTGGCGTATTCGCAGAATCATGAAAGTGAAATAATTTGACCACAGGAAACGTCAAAGTGGTTTGACAAGTACTACCATGTTTCCCTGAAAATACGACTATGTCTTATTCAGGGTGTATTTTTAATGAGTGTGCAGTGTTTGAAAATATTGCTGGTCCAAGTTTTGAATTTACCTGTTATGTTTTACTGAGGGTGAATACAAAACTTGGACCCGCAATATTTTCAAACACTGCACACTCATTAAAAATGCACCCTATATTAATTTTAGCTTTAAAAATTGCACTATGGCTTATTTTCGAAGGATGGCGTATATTGTTTTTTTCCAGATACAAACATCTACATTTATTCATCTACAAAATTCTACATTTATTCAAATACAGTCATGAGATCTTCTTGTGGAACATGGTCATAACTCTCCAATTCCCGACACCGACTGCCCATTCTTCAACAAGTCTCTCACTCTAACTGACGGTCTTAACTAGGGCCTATTTTAGGAGGTCTTATATTTTAAACAAATATTGAAAATCGTGCAAGGTCTTACTATAGGGGTAAGTCTTATTTTCGGAAAAACGCGGTATAAATGAAAGCATTTTTGTAGGAAGAAGAGGCAAGGGACGACTAATATCAAGATGGACACAAGGCATTATAGACACTGTGGCAATAGCTGGGGTATAGTGCCATGATTTTACTGGGGTAATGTTTCTGCTCGTTGGCTTGTGGTAACAAGTATGGCAGATGCGTTCACTTGGCTGGCTCTCTCTTAAGTTTTGCGACACTTATAACATACTTCACAGAAAGCAGCGCAGCAGCTTGACAATTCTTTAATCATCCAAATACACCACATTAATCCTCAACAGCCGATCATGTATCTACCACAGTTCTTGTACTTACTACATATACGTCGTTTCCGCTGATTACGGTCTGATACTTGGCTAGTTAACTTTCATGTCTACGCTGGCGTTGTCACTACTGTTCCTTATAGATCTGAATGTAGTCGCCGTTGAGTATAGCTCTAGGTATTATTACATGGCCAACTTACAGTGCGTCGTTGTTTGTTATATTGAATAACAGGCTCCAGTCTTATTGTGGTCACTTCCCTCACTATTGAAGTAAGTGCTGGAATATCGTTCTTGGGTGGAGGTCTTGCGTTGTCTAAGTTTCATAACTGTATACATTGAAATGGTCCGTACTTCCTAACAGGAAGATGTCTTAGAGTATATGTGTCCAGGCTCTGTCCTCTCGCCTAATGACAAGTCTCTCTAGGTAAGCTCGCTACCTTCCGTCAATATTTCGTGACCTGTTCTAATCCGACTAGCCCGTCTTTGTTCTCCGTCGACAGTCGCTTAATTCTCTCAATGCCTGTCTTGTCAGTGAATATTATTCACCTGGGTTTGTTCTACATTAACCCTTATTTTGGTTCATGACATTATGCTCCCCCTGTTTTAAAAATGTGTTTACACATTTTCCCAGTTTGGTACGCATACTGTCTATTGTCATGTAACTGAAATGGTGAGGTCTTGAAGTCACGATGTGTCAAACAACTCATACATACTGTTTTCCAATATTTGCATATTTCAATGACACGTTATTAAGAGGATAAACAATTACATCACATAAAAGAAAAAACAATCTTCATTATTTATTTAAGTCGGACACGGATCTACCAATCCGACATACCTGGATCGCCGTGTAGATTCAGCCTCCTTTGCCTTCAAAATGCTCATATCTAACTGTCATAAGATCCACTTTCCCGTGGACAACTCATGAAATTCCTTATCCTTCTAAAGCTTGAGAATCCTTACACCTTTCTACAAGCTGTGGGTGAAGTTTTATTTTATTATTATTATTATTATTATTATTATTATTATTATTATTATTATTAGTAGTAGTAGTAGTATTATTATTATTATTATTACAATCTATTCTTTAAACATCCATTCCGTCTCATCTCTTAATATGGAATATGGGTATACTTTGTATTTAAGAGTGACTCATGCTATTCATCATATTGTCATAACCATTTTCTTTGACGTTACCATATGACTGTTACTATAAACCATGTTGGGAGTATGTGGAATCATGTTTCATTGGGTATGTTCTATACTTTCCTTGGTAATTTTCACTGTTGTTGTCTTATTTATCAGTTCTGATGGCGACACTAAAATAGCACATCTGTCAATTTGACAGTTGACAATCATATGGTTACACAATCATCTTATTAACATTGCAGTTAAATGTTGACATCAAATTATAACATTTCAAAATTGGCTGGTTTCACAACGTATGCAATGCTCTGCACATACGATTAGAAAATCATTTGTGTATTTATTCATGTATTCACTGTCTTGACATTTGTTTTCACATTTGTCGGTTTTCCCGTACTCTAAACACATATTAGTAACCAGTTCCATTTTGATCAGCGAATATTCATATAATTCTGACCTGCAGCTGTGAACAGTGTAAATCGTTACGCAATATACACTGACGTTGAATAGATTAGGTTATATTTAGTCAGTTAAGACTGTATGTATGCATGTTTCTAAAATATAACATTCTATTTGAATGTATATATATATATATATATATATATATATATATATATATATATATATATATATATATATATATATATGATTCATTCATCTCTTCATTGGCACCTTGCCATCTTGACAGACGATAGTTTGTGCTTTAAAAAGGCATAATAACTTTTACCTATGGCGGTAGCGAATGTGGCTGATAAGGTCAATTCGCGCTGTAACTGTCCGTTCACAGTAGGTGCATGTGAACACGTGGTTATTTCCACTTCCTCTCCATAGCACAAAGCCTGGGCTAAAATATAAAGATCATGTGTTGCCCATGCAGCATGATCCCTCTCTCGACCTGCCTAGTTCACTCCAGAGGAAAGGTAACACCTCTACATCTGGAACAAGACAAGCTGCAGAAGCTGCCGTATCGCAAAGCAATGCTCTAACTGTCCGCCTGTCGGAGCTTCGATCCTAGACCAGCCGCCAACAAAGGCTTAAGGCCTGGTCTGCCCTGCCATGGCACTTTGTCTTTAGGTTGCATTTCCTCGCACCAGGGTAAGGCTTGTCCCTCCCAATTGCGCTCTTCCGCCCGAAGCCGTTGGCACAATGTGGGGTGTCGGGTTTGGTAAGCGCCGCCCAACGTTCGGCGCTAACAGAAAGCAGGTAGTACTGTCTACTTTTATACGGTAGCTCAGTCATATATGACTAAGACCTGACAATATATATATATATATCTTTGTATTATCTTGTAATTAATAATCATTAGTCATTAGCAAGGTATGAAGTAGTAATAAAATGGCCAACTTAATTATAGTTCTTGCTAATTTTTAACCAATCGCCAATTTATTTACATTAAGTCTTTTGAATGGAGTCCTGTTTCTTGCTATAGTGGGGTTGTCGGTTTATTTTCCTTTTTCTTTTTCTAACTTAACATGTCAATTTTCGTTACTATAGTCGCCAGATGTTTTGTCGCGTCTCTGTTCTGATATGACAACAATGATTTGATTGCTGTCATTCAGCATTTTGTCTTGTGCAGGATCAGTTATATCCATTGTCAGAGTCCTAATGGTAAAACTCAGTTTGTTCTGAATTTGCAGTGTTTGGTCTTGTTTTCGTCTCGGTGATGTTTACTTTTTCTAAGTTCTTTGCTGAACTGTCTGTTGTAATGTTTATGGCTGCATTTGCTTTTGCTATCTGTATTCTTTTTACACCTTCACATTCAAAACGTCTGTGGCCATAAGCAAGGCAAAAATGACATTTTGTTCTATATTTCCTTTGATTTACCTTCCCCAGTTTTTGTGCTATAATAGTATTTAGATATTCTTGATACGTGGGATTTTTATCGCATATTCCATTTTCTGTATGTGGAGTGCTACAATGTTTGCACAGTACTGGTTTTGTTTTCTGTGGTTTGTTTTGACAATCTGTGGCTGCAGATGCCGTTGCTTTCACAGTACTTTTCTGCTGAGTGTTCTTAACCAGGTTTATACTTTGGTTGTAGTATTCGCGGCATTTTTCTAGTAAGTTTTTGATAGGCTCTTTGTTATGTTCTTCTAAATATTTTCTGCATTCGGCTGGGAGTGTAGCTTTTAATTTTTCCATTAGGAAGAAATCTACTGCTGCCTGGTCATTGTTTGTGTCTCTAATTTCAGATAGTAGCCTTCAGTACTTGCCTTCTATTTCCTCTATATAATGGGTAAACGACAAGTCTGGGACTGGTTTCAGATCTCGCAACACTAATATTAGGGTGTCGAGGTCGTTTAAGTAGTTTGATAATATGTTTGTTTTGTAATAATCATAGTCTTCCCTTGATATATCTGGTATGTAATCTTGCAGATGTCTGTCTCCTATTGGTAAGGATTCCCTATACCATGTATACCATCTAATTTTTGGAATTTTGTAGTCTTGCATTTTCTTTTCGAATTCCTGTGTCCACTCGCGGATAAGGTTATTTTTCCTACTACCGTTTTCAAAATGCTTCAAGTCTTTCTTGAGTTGGGACTTTCTATTGTTTAAATAGCCCTTCAATGTTTCGTAATGTTTTGTGCACCAGTATTTAACTTGGACTGGGGTTCTTGCATTTTCTGAGGCTAGTTCTTTGAGGTCGTCATATGAAGTCATTTTGGACTTAGTTTAATTTCTAAGTATTCAATTAATATTCAAATGTACCGATGATGATATTTATACACGCAAATCAAAGAATGCAGATTTGGGTAATTAGCAATCAAAATTAATCAACTTATCTTTCTCTGCTGACTACTCGAACGCTTGATGTACAGGAACGTGATTCTCGTGATGGTTACCGTTGACCTGGTCTGGTTACGTCGATCGCTTTGTAGAATTGAAACCTGCTGTGGAAAGAAATGATGTTATTTTCGTTCTGACTTTGTTAACAAATCTCCAATTTATACAAAATTATGACTTAATCTTCTTCTTCTCAAAAGTAGCGTTCTTTTATGCCATTTACATGGGACTGTAGTTCATGTGTACTTCTGACACCATTATACCTGTCAGAGTCCTAATTAGTAGCTCTGTCTAGCTCGCTGGACTTGGACAGGCAAATTACAACATCTACGACACATCTACCAATAACACATGAATGCAATCGGAAAACTGGCAGGAGCTATCTCCTGAACAATCATTTATTACAATATATATTACAGGCTGACAACATAGTCGCACTTCACGCTCAAACAATCGTTCACCACTAACAGCCACGCGCTAGCTCACAACGGCGATCTTTACACTGTCGCCCGCATGATCATTCACAATCACAACTTCACATCATCCCGCACATATCACAGTTAGTACATTCCTCGAATATCACTACACAACGTTCATCTCCATCTATCCGTCACAACCACTATCGTTCTATCGTTCTAGCGTTCTCCAGATCTCCACACGTCCGTCTCTAATCGCTGCCTCACACACACTGCCTCTCTCCTCGTTGACCTTCCCACATCACGTGGCTCGGTTCACGGGCTTCTTGCCTGACCGTCCACTAGCCAAGCCGTGGTGTCTCTTACTGCCCTTTACCTCAGCTATGCTTACACTGACTCTCGCTTACATACCGGCACTTACATTCTTCCTTACACCTGTCATATAAGACCATGACATCCATCATGGTCTTAATTATCTGTAATCAGTTGTGTTCATGTCTCTGTAATCAGTAGTAATGATGTCTTTGTAATTTGTTACGTCCATTAACTGTTGTAGTCATTTGTCAGTAATTTGTATTGTAAATCAATAACTACTGTTGTAATTTTGTGTCTATAAATTATTATAGTCATGTCACAGTATCCGTTGAGTCAATCGACTGTTACAGTCATGTCACTAATCAGTCCTGTCAATCATTTATGTTGACCGTTATTATGTTTTCGTAATCCGACGATTTGTTTCGTCTATCCTAAGTAGTGTCATCAACGGATTTGTCTTGCCACTGTGGTCAGCTCCTATAGTTTATCGACAATACTGTTTCTAACCATATCACAAAATGGTACAGAAAAGTTAATAATCCCAATTCAAAGAATGGTAAAAATCACAAGTTATATCTAAATGCAGCGAAAAAAAGATAATACATATAACTAAAATTACTATGGCTGAAGCAATAAGTGTTAATGGAGAGAATTTGAGTTGGTGGTCAATTTCCAATGTCTTGGGTCATTAATTACCAGTAATGATGCCCCCCCCCCCCCTGAATGAAATTAGGAGATGAGTGTCTATTGCTCTTCAGATTAAAGCAATTGGAAACGTTGTGGTGTGGGATACAAGATAGACCTAACAAAATTGTAAATGTTATGGACGGTATTTAAGAGTATTTTGGATACACACAAGAACAAATGCGTCCACATGATAACAGTTTACTCTTGAAGAAGCTTCAATACCAAAGTCGATAAACAGAGAAAGTAAAATATTTTGATCACTTGACACGTCATGACTGTTTGTGGAAACAATCATGTAAGGCTACATGCCTCGATAAAGAAATGAAGAGGGATGTCAAAATGGGAATGTTACGGAATGAATGCTTTGTCAATACCACGGCTGTTTGAATATTCTTTTCTGTTTTCTCTCCCATTATTTCATAAATTATTTGTAGACAAAATTCACGCTATCTAGTTTCCTTCGATTTCCACATCTTTGTTTATAAACTTTCAGCACACCACCATAAATGTCAGTATACACGTTTGACACTTGACATTTGACCCCCACTCCCATAGGGAGAAGAATGAACTGTTAACATCATCATCATGTGGCAAGCCCATAAGCGTGAGCAGTCATTTTTCGTCATCTCACACGATCACCAGACTCGTGGAGCAGCTCTGTGTTCTTGTCTCAACCATACCACGTGGCCACGCCATCCAGGTATTTACTTCTCTGCCTTCCCCTTGTTTTCAAATTCTCCCATGCATTTCTTCTCATAACGTGTCCAAAATATTATGACTTCCTACGTGTAATTTCTCCGATCAGTTTATGGTTTTCATGTGTTTCTTGTAGGACTTGGTTATACCCATAGTGTTATCTACCACACAAGAAGGCTGGTAGATTAATTCAGGCAGTGCTTGTGAAAGCTGAGCTAACTGACTGATCGATGTGAAAAGTCTTAACAATTAAGAAGTTGAATTGCAAGAGATGTAAATAACCATATGAAAGAGAATGAAGCATGTATATTATCTGTGCACGCGTGGAGAAAAGCAAATGGAAACCCTAACATGACTGCTGGAGACATGTGATTTCTATGCTTGAGCCTCGTAGAGGTTTATTGATAATTCCTACAACAAGTTATTTTATATAATAGATGATACCATCATGGGTGTTTTCACTACTAGAACTGTACCATGTATTGGGTTGAATGACTTGCGCGATGAATTGGATTAAAGCGTGGAAGAGTTGCTCAATTCGTCGACCTCACTCTCTCGCCTGAATCCATCTATATCCAGTGGCAAGACAAGTCAAGATGACAATCGCCTTTTGCAAGATGGAAAACATACTGTCAAATAAAAAGATTTCAACTGCAACGAGACAAAGAGTGTTGAGGTGCTACGTAGAACCTAAACTTTTGTATAGATGTGAAGAGTGGACAATGAGCAGAGATGCTGAAAAATAGCTAATGGCTGTGGTTTCTGAGGAAAATGGAAAGAATACCATGGACAGACAGGAAAACCAATGACCAAGTCCCTCATGAAACAAATGAAAACCGTAAACGGATTAGAGAAATTCGACGTGGGCATTCACAATTTTTTGGACATATTATGAGAAGAAATCCATCCATCATCCATCATATGCCATGCCGGTAAGCGTGGTCATGTTCTGCCATCTCACTCGATCACCAGAGTCGTGGATCAGCTCCTGTTCTGTCTCGACCATGCCACAAGGCCAAGCCATCCAGGTACTTGCTTCTAGGTCTACCCCTTTTTCTGTTCCCTTCGATCTTACCATTTGTCACCAAGTTCTCCAGATCATATCTTCTCATAACATGCCAAAAAAATTGTGACTGTCTACGTCTAATGTCTCTAATCAGTTTACGATCTTCATTTGTTTCTTGAAGGACTTGTTCATTGGTCTTTCTGGCTGTCCAAGGTATTCTTTGCATTTCCCTCAGAAACCACATTTCTACAGCCATCAGTTGTTTTTCAGCCTGACTGCTCATTGTCCAAGCTTCACATCCATATAAAAGTACAGGTTCTATGTAGCATCTCAAAACTTGTTTTCTCGTTTCAATTGACATCTTTTTATTGGTCAGTATGTTTTTCATCTTGCTAAAGGCTACTTTTGCCATGGCGATTCTTGTTCTAATCTCTTCAAGGCATCTTCCATCAGATGTTATTACTGTTCCGAGATAATTGTACCTATTCACTTGTTGAAGAATATTCCCATTTACTTGTATATTACATTGTGGTATTTCGTTCCACGCCCAGGTCCCAAGCCCGTGTGTTGCCGGGGCCCATACGGGGGAGCAAAGAATAGTAACACTGTTGCCTACCATGCATGTCGTAGGAGGCGACTGAGGAGAATATGGTTCCGTCGCCCTGCTACTGAGTGAGTCCGTGGCGCAACACTGTGAGCATGTGAGTTTCGTGTGGAATGCTTTTACATCTGTCCGCGGTTGTGTGTAGCGTGAACTGCATGTTCAGAACGATGGCGGCCGGCTGTTGCTGCATTGACTGGTTTGCCTTTTCGGCTCACGAGTGCGTTTTTCAGGAGACTCCTTGGAGTCGCCGCTGGAGGTACGGAGTTCGTGCTTTGTGCGGCGCTTTCGGCGGGTCGACCTGTGGAAAGAGATCGAGTCATATGGGATAAAACCCGGGTCAATGAAGTCTTTCTGGTGACTGCCTTTTCCATCGACGATGAACTGTATTTTTCATGGAGGACTTTTGTGTTGGCATTCTGGCAGCAGCATTATGCACAGTGTACCTGTGCGGGGTGTTGGCTTGCCGATACTCCTGTCTGTTCCATTGTTCACTTTTGGCAATGAGGAGCATTTTGTGTGATATTCACTGACACAGGAACAGAGCAATATGGGGACAACCCGTTGCCGTGAAGTTGAAACCAGGACTAACTAACTAACTAATTTCGTTCTTCCTAGTGACGACCATAATCTGTGTCCTTTTAGAATTGTATTCTAACCCTAGTTGTTCACTGTGTGTAACAACCGCATCTACTAAATTTTGCAGGTCCTGTTCATTGTCTGCATTGACTGTATCCTCTGCATATCTAATGTTATTGATGCATCGTCCCCCAATGTTGATTCTATCCATATCTTCAATATTTCTGAAAATACTTTCACTGTACAGGGAAAACAGATCTGGAGACATTACACATCCCTGTCTCACACCTCTCTTAAAAGGCTGATATTGGCTTACTCCATTATCAACTCTTATGGCAGCTTGTTGTTTCCAATATATGTTTTTTACAAGTCTAAGGTCTTTTCCATCAATTTGTAGATCTTCAAGCAACCTCATCATGTTGACATGTCTCACTTTATCGAAAGCCTTTGTGTAGTCAATAAAGCAAAGGTGTAGATCTTTGTTTACTTCTATAGAACGTTCGATTACGGTTCTCATTATATACACAGCATTTACTGTACCCTTGTCTTCTACAAACCCACATTGTTCTCCTATTTCAGGTTGTATTTTCCTCATAACTAGTCTTAGTTAGAAATAAAAGTTAGAAGAAATAAATGTAAGAAAATGGTCACAACTGGCAATACTGAGGGGAAAAGAACAAGGGGAAGGCAGAGAAGTAAATACCTGGATGGCTTGGCCACGTCATATAGTCGAGACAAGAACACAGAGCTGATCCACGACGCTGGTGATCGTGTGAGATGGCGAAACATGACCGCCCACGCTTATCGGCATGGCACATGATGATGATGAGCATGTTCTGGGGGTTTGTGATGAGAGACAAGTTCTGACGTTCTGTAAGTCATTTCTTACGTGATGATGATGATGTATGTTGGAATAGTTTGTTGGACTCATTGTGCGACACTGCCTCATACTTTCGATTATCGTTGACCACATTCACACATTTCATACATACATGCACTATTAGTTTCAGATGAGTCATAAATAAGAAAAAAGGGAAGCAGCTTGCACAGACAGTTATAAATATAAAGTTTAAGAACACCCACATAAAACGTGCTTATAATTTACAAACACAGCTGTTGCTCTGTTCACAGATCTAATGAAAATTAACTACAGTTAAGATGGCATGTTTCGCTGAGAAACTTGGCGGTATTGTCAACTCTACACTTGTTGGCCTCGCTTTAACTTTGTCCAAAGATGTGGGAATCCTGCAAGTTCTGCTTGATGCTCAGAAACCGCTGACATCTCACGAGATCGCTGGCGAGAGGGACTTGAAAGAAAGGTACGTGTGATTGTTTATGGATTTGTATGTTTAATTCACACCGTTAGCGTCACCGACTTGGGGGTAATGAACGTAGTTTAATAATCCCAACATACCGGGTTAAACATAAGCTGCAAGCGATTTGGGAACAAGCGATTTGGGAACAAGCGATTTTGCGTTGATTTTCACAATGATATGAGCGTCGGTCGTTCAGAAACAATGGCATACTACTGAACGAAGAATTGCTTGGAAAATCACAAACTGCCAAAACATACCGAAGTTAATTGCAACGTCCTATAAAGGATATGCAGTCAACCTTATTAATGAAGTATGTGAGATAACTGTGAGCTCATTAAAGTTCTGGGTTATTTACATGTCTTAATTGACACCAAAACAGGAACCCAGGTTTCATGGGATCCCTCCAGTACACTGGCGTCTGTACTTCATCTTCTCATGTAGCAGGATTTTTGCACAAGTGCAATTGGTTCAA
>JACEFZ010018303.1:515000-542500 GCA_014155875.1 Cepaea nemoralis | reverse complement strand
TTTAACTCCTATAACATTTCCTATGATCAAATCAGCCACTGGTGAGTCCAAAACACACGCTGTCACTCTTCCAGTGATATATGGTGTTTTTACTGTTATTAATACTACTGGGTAGAACTCTACTGTGCCGTTGAATGTTATGCATCTAATCTTTTTCTCTGTATAATCCGAGGGATCTATTAAACTTCTCCTCACTCCGATAGACGTACATCCGGAATCCCTAATTGTTAACGCTGGTCTCTCATTGACAAATCCCTGATGCAACTTCAGACTTCCTCCTTCATGCACTGCTGATCCTGCTTTTACTGTATGACCACATATTAGGACTGGCTGACTGTCTTTTTCAAAAAGAGGTTTGCACCCACTACAATCTTCATTGTTCAGCGTCTCAATTACTTGCACTGCATTTGAGTGCTCTGTTTCTCTCATCCTACATTGATGGCTGATATGCCCATTCTTTCCACATTTGAAACAAGTAATCTCCCTTTTAGTGTTGTTCGTTGGTCCATCTGATGGTTGTGCATCACACTCTGCAGCCTTGTGTCTCCAGCTCCCACAATTCCAACATCCGGCATAATTTGGACGTCTCTGGAAGTTCCCTCTTCTATATGGGTACCGTCCTACTCTACCAACATTGTTTCCTCGGAAACCATTATCTTGAAGTTCTTGCTGCTCACCTTTCTGTGCTGAATCCACACTTTTCGCCCTTGGTCTGATGACTGGATTCTGGTCCTATTTAGTGTACGCTGCACAGACTATTTCCTCACTCATTAGTTTCCCAATAGAACTGTTAGGATGTGCAGTCATGTAGTTTTGCCCTAACTGAGACATTGTGTCTATGTCCTTTGGCTTACGTTCCTCAAAGAAAGCCACTAAGTTAGAATTGCATGCAGATACCACCTTGTCTCTTAACATTAGATCTACTAATTTATTAAAATCTTTCCCTACCTCTGCAAGCTCCATCCATTTGTTAAATGTGTTCTTTACTGTGTTAACAAAGTCTGTGAAATCTTGATTTGTCTCTGGCACTAACTGTCTAAACTTTGTTCTATATCCATGCTCAGTGAGTTGGAACTTTGTGAGCAAACGTTGACGTAAGATAGTGTAGTTGTTTCTTTCTTCTACAGGTAAATTAAACATTGTTTCTAGGGCCTTACCCGTTAAATACTCGCCCAATCTAATTGCGTACTCGCTTTCTGGGATGCCTAATACCTTCACTGATGCTTCGAATCTCGACAAATAGGAATCCAAGTTGTCTCGGTCCGTAAAAAATGGCAATTTCAATCGTTGTGACGACTGCGAAGGCCTTCTGCTTTCCTCACTTTGACCTTTCGAAGATAGTTCTAGTTTTCTTAACTCGATTTCAGTTTGCATCTGACACTTGATCTTCTCTTTCTCAATTTCCATTTTCATTTGTGTCTCTTTCTCTTCCTGTAGACGCTTGTTTTCAGCTACCTTTTCTTCTTGCAGACGTTTTGCCTCGCGTTCATTATGCCTCTCCTCTCTTTCAATCTGTTTTTGTTCTTTTGCTTCGGAATACTTCTGTAAATCTTTACCTTTCAGGCCTATTCGTTCACCTGCTTCAATATAGTCCATTAAAGTAGGCATCTTGTACTTGCGGACACGTTGCTGTCTGTCAGCCAACTATAAATGTAAAGACTCTGCTACTAGTCCTTTGTGTGCCTTCAATACGTACACTAACACTCCTTGTGCACGTAACTTCGTAGTGCTAAAATATCACTCTGTACTCACCCAGTCACTCTATAAGCACTAGGTAGTGAGGGGGAAGTATCACCTATACTCTCTTATATCTATATATCTATGACCACAAGTTCATGAAGTCCCTGGAAATATTGTTAAACATACATATAAATACATATACAAACAAATGGATGATAACACTAAGTGATGACTATCCAACGCTAGACTTCACAAGCTGAGTACACGGAGACGATGATGACACAGAAAAAAAGCATAGTAACAACCACAAGCTTGTGTAGGGACATCCACAGTGCGCGTAAAATATAAATTGACTCAGGTACCACTAGATAGTAGACACGACAAAAGTTCACAATAATAACATATATCCGAACACAGCAAATATCATATGCAAATATTATGAAAAGGAAGAGAAACAAAAACAATTTATAGCATCAACATATACCCACATATGACGTCAGACAACTCGGCTCTAGATATTGGTTAAGACTATTTCAATGCCACTGCATGATACGTTAACTCATTAACGTTTTCCTTACAAAAATATCGTAAGCACCAGAAAGACAAATAAATTATTGTGCTGTATCCCGACTCTCGAGAAACACCCCAAAAATTCCCTACTCTTGACAAACACTGGACCACATACAAATAATTGCGTAACACCCGACAACAATAAATATGACGATGGGAGCAAAACAATAAAAAAAAACTAATGTGTAACTGGTTGGCTGACAAATATGGGCCTATTAATCCGTCGCCAAAAGTTCTTATTTTGCTGTTAATAGTTTTTCACAATATGGTGGAAATGTATGTGTTAAATTCTCCGAAATGTTTACGACGCTAGATTTCAAAGCGACTTGTTTTGTTGAGTGGTTCGTGAATTCACGTGGTGATCACCAGTTCCAACTGTCGACAAAAGTTGAAGATGATAGTGATATCCAAACTGTTCTGTCTCGACACAGTCCGTAACGTTATTGTACTTTCTCTGTACGTGGTGGCACCACAGTAATAATCCAAAGTGTTCTTTCGATATGTTGTTACTTTCGTTGCGGAAATGATGTTATGGATTTCCGTTATCCGACAAGATTCACCAAAAAAGAAAAGGAGAATGGCAGCCAATGTTCAGCGCTTTAAATTTTGGTATATAAATCCTTATTGGCAAAGCAATACAACCATGGTTGCGATGATGAGACGTTAAAACTGTTTGCTCATAACAGAATAATGATGACAATAATAGAACAGTTCAACAAAGGCGGAACATAAAATCTGGCTTTCTTTCAAAACAACCTTGTTTTGTTCATTCACAATGAGTCATCTTGACCACACTAGGTCGTGGAAATTCCCGAGTATCTTTCCTCCTTCCACCCCCAACTCATAATGTCACTTCAATTTCTCTTTATCACCCTCAGTGAAAAATTTCTCCGTACACACAGTTTTCACACAAACTTGACAGCCCCACCCGGCTGCGGTAGGGGTACCGTTACTATCCCCTTCAGTCAACTGTCCGTCAAATCAGCGACTGCCAATTTTTCTCTGTTTTCCAAACATGTACTTCCCCAGTACCTGGACGCTGGTGTACCCACCCGTCCTATTTACTGCGTCGAAAAATCTTGACCAGTCAACTTGCAACATCACAGTGCGCTTGCCTCCAGCACACACACACCTGTCAATTATCTTTGGTTCCCAATCCTGTCATTATCACCGACAGCGACGTCCTACACACACACAGGCTGCCCTCGCCACTCTGGATTCAACACTGGTCTTTCATCGCCGCGTCTGCTAGTTTCAGCACTCCTGCCTGGTATCAAATTTACCTGTCACCATAATGGACTCTCCCGGTTAGTCTGTATGGCGTGTCTTTATCACCGACTTTTGTGCTGCCGCTGTTTTTTTTTGACACCCCCACTCGCTTTAGCGATATGGTTGGTTCCAATTCACCTGTCGTGAACTTCACTTGAACTGTCTGCTAGCTTGTGATTTTCGCCGCGTACCTTCCCCGCGCGCTGACAATTTTTCTTCGATGTGGCGTCTTACACACCCAAAAGAGTTGCTGTTAATCTCGTGACGCTGTACTGTCTAAATTGATGGAACGAAGTCACCGAAAATAACTCCTCTCTTTCAGCGAAGAGCCCACAAATATCTCAGAATGACAACACTGTCTATAATGTTCTTAATCGGACGTAGCCTCCAGATACTCCTTACTAAGTGACGAGCGCCCAGATTGTCACACGTTTTCTTGATGATAATATCAATGTTCTTGATGATCTTTGCTTGATCTTATCGTGTGATGGTCGTTGTCTAGGTAACGATACTCATGGTGTGTCAATTGAGATATCTAACTGTCTCTTAAACCAACTCACCCCAGAAGTGCACCTTCACCAGTCATGAAAAAAGATTGAGTTGGCGCACATAATCATTTATTCCAGAAATAAGACGAACAGACGGAACATATATATATATATATATATATATATATATATATATATATATATATATATATATATATATATATATATATATATATATATATATATATATATATATATATATATATATATATCCAGAAACAATGTAAATCCATAGAATATAAATATCCTCCTCACAATTTAACCAGCACACATCAATGCCTTCTCACGGCCTGCTTTTTATCTCAATCCACAAGACAGGTAATCCAGCTACTATCCACGGCTGGATCTCCCACAATACAACCCACACATTGGGTTGGAGCCACTGCTCAACTATAGAACCCACTCTGGTTCAGCCTGTCTTCACAACTCCGAGAACAACACAACACGGAGCTCTCTCTTAAACGACCTGCCCCGCAGTCGGTCTCTTCTCTCACTGCCCTCCCAGTCTCCTGACTTCACACAACACACAACTGTCTTTCGCCCCATCCGCCTTAGGGGTTTTTTCCCTCTACCCTCACTATTTTATTTCTCAGGACTGGCTGTTTACTCATAGCCAGGTCAGTCACTTTACTGTCTCCCACTTTCATCTCCATTCTTTCTCATGCCCGGTCATTCAACTCAATGTCAATGATCCAGGCTTATGTCAATATGGATATCTTAAATTCATATGGATATCTTAAATTCATATGGATATCTTAAATTCATATGGACATCTTAAATTATTGATGCCATGTTCTCAGATGGTGATATCTTTAAATCTCTCAGTCACTATATAGTGAAACATTATCCCTGTCGCATATCTCTGTTGATAGCCTGATTTTGACCTACATCTTTATCGATTTTTATGGCAGCTTATTGTTTCAAATGCAGTTGCTGTTTTTTTTTATATTTCTAAGAATGTGAGACCTGGACACTTACTACACAAGCTGAACAGCGCATAAATGCCTTTGAATATAAATGTTATAGACGGCTCTAAGAGTAGTTTGGGTAAAGAAAAGATCAAATGAATCCATAATTGAAGAGCTGAATATTGAAGATGGGTGGCTATTAAAGACGATAACACACACACACACACACACACACACACACACACACACACACACACAAATTGAAATATTTTGGTCACTTGAAATGTCACTAAAGATTGGAGAGGACAATAATGCAGGAGTATATGCCTGGGAAGAGGGGAAGGGGAAAGCCAAAGAAAAGATGGGTGCAGGATGTGGCGGATGATCTCCAGATGGGTGTATCGGACGTGGGACATCTTGCTTATGATCGAGAAGTTTTCTGGGTGGTTGTTATGGGAGCTAGGTTCTGCAAAGGACATGCTGAATGAATGAATGAATGAATGAATGAATGAACGAACGAACGAACGAACGAATGAATGAATGAATGAATGAATGAATGAATGAATGAATGAATTTTGCCATAAATTTGTAAGTATCTTTATCACGTCAACTGTCTTACTTTATTGAAAGTTGTTGTGTAGTCAATGAAACAAATACGTAGATTTTTGATTGCTTCTATCTAACGCACCATTAATCTTCTCAACAAAAATACATCATTTGTTGTAACCCTGACTTCTATAAACTCACATTGTTCTTCCCCTTTGGAGGGGGGGGGCGTTGGGTATTTATGTCCTATTTCTTTGCATCATGATTCTTAGACAAATCTTCGTGATGTTACTTACATTCATTATGCTAAATATTCGATATTGGTCATAATCCAAGTTTCCTGATTTCTTTGAGATGTCAATAAATACAACTTTGCATAATTCACTAGGATATCTCCAGTATTATATGTTGTTTTCAGCAGTCTAGCGACCTGATTTAATCCATATTTCTTCTTTATGATGACATATTTTATTACCTTAGAGTGGATGTTTGTGATGACAGAATTCATTACCTTAGAATGGTTGTATATGATGACAGATTTCATTACCGTAAAGTGGTTATTTGTGATGACGAGATTTCATTTCCTTAGAGTGATTGTATGTGATGACAAGTTTCATTACCTTAGAGTGGTTGTATATATGAGAGATTTCATTAACAAGTGGACGCCTGAGTCTTATATCCAGTATTTGTTTCATGCCAGGCTTCAGGATGTCCACTGAATTCCATGACTGTATTGAGGAGTACGGCCCTTTCAATTTTGACAAATATGTGGACGCTTTCATGAAGTCTGTGGATGGGCTCCAGGTTAAACTAGGTAAGGGAATAAGTATATGCCTGGTTACTATGTTATAACTTAGGGTGACAGTGTGGTTATGTTGCATTTGAGAAAAGACGATAAAACAAAGTTTGAACCTTATAAGAAAAAGTTGCTCGAACTGAAAGAATAACCAATGATACAATAATATATAGGATTATGTGAGTAGAGGAATACATGAGACAAATAATAAAGACAGATAAGTGATTGTTGAATTGGCTTGCACTGACTAAAGAGGATGCGGTGTTCAGAGAACATAGATGAGACTGGTAAGTAAAGACTTTTAAAACAGTATGTCTCACGTGCAGTCCGGCCATCAATCGACACGGCACACCCTGCATACAGACACTTGGGTTTCACCTGTTTACATCGATGACTTCAGCAGCTAGCTAATGACTGTGTTAGTCAGGTCTTAGTCAGATATGACAGTAGGCGGTACTACCTATTTTCTGTTAGCGCCGAATGTTGGGCGGCATTTACCAAATTCGACAACCCATATTGTGCCGAAGGTTGCGAGCGGAATTGGGAGGGTAACAGCTGTAACGTAGTGCGAGGAAATTCAACATAAGACTAAATGTCATGGCAGGGCAGACCAGGTTCTAAGACTTGTCGGCAAATGGTCTAGGATGGAAGCTCCGACAGGTGGACAGTTAGAGCATTTCTTTGCTGATCCGGCAGTTGCTGCAGCTTGGCTTGTTCCACATATATTGGTGTTACCTTTCCTCTGGAGTAAACAAGGGAGGCCGAGAGAGGGATCGTGCTGTATGGGCAACACATATTCTCTAAATTCAGCCCAGGCTTTGTGTTATGGAGCGGTATAACTCCATTCTACAAACTTCTGTCTATCAAAACGGCAAGGTGCCAGCCACAATACGAACTGTACAGATAATAATTTGAACACTTTGGATCAGTGGAGACACAGGGATGGAAGTATACAAATGTATGCACATTGAAGACCCCAGAAACAACATAAACCATCTGACAATGAAAGACCAGGACGCAGGAGGCGAGAGACGTACAAGTGGCAATATTGCGCCCTGTTCACTCTTTGATGTCACCGTAAACTGATTAGGGAAATTACACGTAGACCCTCACAATTTGTTGGTCACGTGATGAGAAGAAATAAATTGGAGAATTTGGTGAAAACTGGCAAGATCGAAGGGAAGATGACAGGGCAGAGAGGTAAATACCTGGATAGCTTGGCCACGTTGTATGGTCGAGACAAGAACACTGAGCTGATCCACGACTCTGGTGATCGAATGAGATGGTAAAACATGACCGCCCCTTACCGGCATGGCACATGATGAAGATGACTGTTTGATGTCATTAGGATATGATTATTGCTTTCTTCTCCTCCGTTTATCCTTATCTATTCCATGGAATATGACATCTGAGCGAGTGTTATGGGACAAGCCCAAATACAACGTTTCACAAAAGTGATTTATGATGACTTGCATTAGCATATACAAAGCAGATATCACTTAGCATGCAACTGTAGAAAGTTCAACAACAGCTGTCCCTGGAACGTCTGATTTGTAAATATCTCGACCTGACTGTCGAACATCACACTCTTAGAGTGTTCAGCTCCGACGGAAATCGAGAAATTTTTACTGTCGTTAAATAAAATTAACACTTTACATGGACAAACACAACATCTGATGAATATTTGCATGTATCACTACATGGCACTAGACAACACAACATCTGATAAACATTTGTATATACTACTACATGGCACTAGACAACACAACATCTGATAAACATTTGCATGTATCATACATGGCACTAGACAACACAACATCTGATAAACATTTGCATGTATCATACATGGCACTAGACAACACAATATCTGATGAACATTTGCATGTATCATACATGGCACTAGACAACACAACATCTGATAAACATTTGTATATACTACTACATGGCACTAGACAACAGAACATCTGATAAACATTTGCATGTATCATACATGGCACTAGACAACACAACATCTGATGAACATTTGCATGTATCATACATGGCACTAGACAACACAACATCTGATAAACATTTGTATATACCATTACATGGCACTAGACAACACAACATCTGATAAACATTTGCATGTATCATACATGGCACTAGACAACACAACATCTGATAATCATTTCCATGTATCATACATGGCACTAGACAACACAACATCTGATAAACATTTGCATGTATCATACATGGCACTAGACAACACAACATCTGATAAACATTTGTATATACTACTACATGGCACTAGACAACACAACATCTGATAAACATTTGCATGTATCATACATGGCACTAGACAACACAACATCTGATGAACATTTGCATGTATCATACATGGCAATAGACAACACAACATCTGATAAACATTTGTATATACTACTACATGGCACTAGACAACACAACATCTGATAAACATTTGCATGTATCATACATGGCACTAGACAACACAACATCTGATAAACATTTGCATGTATCATACATGGCACTAGACAACACAACATCTGATGAACATTTGCATGTATCACTATATGTAACTAGACAACACAACATCTGATGAACATTTGCATGTATCACTATATGGTAACTGACATCTCAACACCGATGGAAAATTGCATGTATCTCTGCAATAGCATTGGGCTAGGGGACAAATGCCCAGTAGCCGTTGGATCGGTAAAAATAAACATCACATATTTCTTGATAATTTGACACCGAAACTGCAACGTCCCCTGACGGTTTTCGCAAACTTACAGGGAAAGTTCTATCGCTTTGAGAACCATTGATTGAATTCATTGAAATCCTAAAAATGGGTTCCAGAAAATGAGTTCCTGAAAATGGGTTCTTGAAAATGGGTTCCGGAAAAATTGTTCCTGAAAATGGCGCCGGAAGACGTGACAGTGTCCACATCTTTGAAAACGTGGGGCCAGCACCATATACCCAGTACACTGCTAATTATGTGAAATGCCCTTCACGGCACTGGTTAACGTGACTGTATACGCTGGCGGAGTAGATAGCGAGCTGCGCTGGTCATGTCATGAGCAGGGTGGGACGCGGGTTCCACGTCTGAGCCAAGGTCAGAGAAAGACTGACACCTATCTCTCTTTGCTCGCAGGGCGACAACATGACATTCCGCTATCACATAAGAGACTCACAGAATGAAACTGTTGAGGAGCAATTTATTATTATTATTATTATTATTATTATTATTATTATTATCATTATTATTATTATTATTATTATTATTATTATTATTATTATTATTATTATTATTGTATTATAGGGGGAAATAAACAAAAGACATTAGAAATATTGACTAACTTAAAAGGGGAAAAGCCCAAAAGATGGGGCTGGTTATCAACCAAGATAAAACAGAATATATGGTAATTTCAAGAGAAGGAATGGCTAAAACCTCTGGCCATATACTAAAAGATAATATGACCATTAAAAGAACGGAAACATACAAATACCTGGGTACAATCTTCAACTGCTCCAACATTATAAGGGAAGAAACACAAACTAGAATCAATTCTGGAAATAAGATATACTATGCACTACAACATCTACTAAAATCAAAGGCGCTATCTCGTAACACCAAAATCACAATATACAAAACACTGATCAGACCAGTTGTGCTGTATGGCTCTGAAACCTGGAGTACAACGAAAGGAGACGAAGCCTTGTTACAAACCTTTGAGAACAAAGTTTTAAGAAGCACCTTTGGACCTATTAGGGATACACAAAGTGGAGAGTGGAAATGAAGTAACAAAGACATTTATGATCTGTTTAAATCCCCGCTAATCACTGGTATCATGAAGGCTAATAGACTACAATGGCTGGAGGATATAGAAAGAATCGAAGATAATAGGGAAACAAAACTCGCTTACACTCAGGAAATAAATGACCGTAGACCCCGAGGTAGACCAAGAAGACGGTGGAGAGATAATACATATACAGACCTACAAGCACTTGGAATCAATGACTGGCAAGAGAAGGTCCACCAGAGAGACGAATGGAGACGGATTGTATCTGCAGCAAAGAACCTCAATGGCTCGGAACGCTGAGGAAGAAGATTATTATTATTATTATTATTATTATTATTATTATTATTATTATTATTATTATCAGAGGCATCTCCACAGCGTGGCCTCAGATTAGCACTGTTTAGCCTGTGGTTATAAGCTTTCTTCTCTGCTCCTTTTAATGTTGTTTCACATAATCCCAAAATGCTGATCTCTTGTATTTGCTGATGTCAATGCACGTTTTGTGCCAATTGTGCTGGTTTCCCCAGTTCATGCACAGCTCAAACATGTCATGCGCTAGTTCTGGAAACTGTCTGATGTGCAAGCAGACAAGTCGGCCATCAAGACTCCATGTGGCTTTCTCCGAATGGCTTAATACCTTCCCTAAGAGAATAACATTCCTTACTTATCGGTTAGCTTAATTATCCATTGTCCTGATCTTTTTAAGAGTTCGTGATTGGTTGGATTTTGCAGCCACTGTTTTCTGGGGGTGTGGTAGCCAGATCCACACCAGCTACACTTAATGGCCTCTTGCGACATGCATGCTAGATTACAATTCTATCTTTTTTACTTCCTACAAGCGCCACGGTAAAACACGGGTGTAGGTTTACTCACTTCCTTTCTGGAATCTTCGAAGAAAAATTAGTTAACGTCTGAATTAACTTTTTAACTTTGTGTGTTATTTAATTATTGTCCTCAGTTGAAGTAATGACAGTTATATTGACCACGCTAAGGGTGTTACATGATTACTTGTCACGCAATCTTCTTTCATCAATCCTTTCACAGAAAGTGGCATTGATGTCATTGAAGTTGGATGTGGAAGGGGCCGCCTGCTGTCAAAGATAGCCCAGATGTTTCCAAAGAGCAGATTTACAGCATCGGACAATGTTGACTGTCTTCTGGCCCAACAGAAAGTCAATCTGGGTCACATCACCAACATTCAATGCCATTTCTTTGACCTGTGTTCTCCTAGTGGTCTCCCCAGCCAGAAGTATGATTGGGTCTACTGTGTCAATGTTATTCACGATGTACCCAATCCTCCAGAAGCTCTTCAAACAATCAAACAACTTTTGAAACCTGATGGGACTTTCACAATGGTCGATTTCGCAACTTCTGGCAGCCCTGTTAGTGACAGAGGAAACATGCTAGTGGCTGCTATATATGCAATCAGCTCATACATGTCGGTGCCAGAGAGCTTCCAGCGGCCAGACAGCCTTGCCATGGGCGGATGTTGGGGAAAACAAACAATCATAGATTTGGCCACAGCTGCAGGTTTTCGTGTGAATGCTGTGGTTCTAGACTACCCTATAACACTGTTTGTATGTCAATAGAACATCTCCTGATAGGATCGAATAGAATGTTCATTTTTATAGATTATTCTTAGACATTTAGTCACCATCATAGTGCAAGGGACTTCGTTGAGGAACGTGACTTTCTTCTTTGCCCCGCAGAAAAATTCACTTATCCGTTTTACTTACCCAGCCGTATGCATTTTCTTGCCGTAGATGTCTTAGATGTCCTGTTTTCATAATCGAACTGGACATCCCCAGCCTTTTCTTCCAGAAACTTTGACTTCCGTTACTGTTCTCTCTAAACCACTATGGCACTTAATATGGCTACAGTATTTCAGTTTCTGAGACTGGATGATGTTTATGAGACAATGCTCTACGATGTTCATCTTGTGTAGAATGTAATTATTTGTCTTCTTCATAGTCCACTGTACACGTGGACAACTAGAACTGTTACTGTATAACCTGCGAGAGTAACACACAACCATGTGATTTTGGAAGTAAGTAAACTATCCTTGAACACGTCATAAGGGGCATTACTCTTAGAGTGCAACATCCACATATTTATAGAACAATCAGCACTCTATTGAGAGATGTGGTCAGCATCACGACGTCCGTCTTTACTTTCCAGAACATTTCCTGGTCTCCATTTTACGAGGGGAAGTCAATACGTAAGTCACAAACGGCTGTAGAAACATACCTAAATATGATAACAACTTGAAACTCGTTTATTTGTATACATGCATTGTCCCTTTATGTCTCAACATATTTTCCACCAACATTGATGCACTTATCCTATCGTCTTTCCAAATCGGCTGCATAAAACTGCGTGCTCTGTTTTCTAAACCACGTTTTCACTTCACATTCAACTTCGGCGTCATTTGCGAAATGTCTCCCACCAAGGTGGGGTTTTCAGAGGACAAACAGGTGGAAATCGCTAGGGTTAAGTTCCAGAACTTCCCACCTTATTTGGTTAACTTTCTCCTAGTTAATCGAGCCGCAAGTGGTCTGGCATTGTCATGAAGAAGCAACAATCCTCTAGCAACACACTTTCTTACATTTCAATCGATCATGCATTATGCTGTATGCTGAATCATGTGACCACACAACTGCAGATGCTACATAGTCTATGTTACTCGCCTGTCACCTCTAATCATCTCCTCCACCCGCTGCACGGATGCTTTTCAACAACTTTAGAGCATCCTTGAGAAAAATTTTCTACCCAGCTATGCACCGCTTTACGGGACAAACATTTGTCAGCATAAACAGGAAGCATTTCCTTATGAATGTCCTTTGCAGGCAGTCCTTTTGCCCGCAAAAAGCGCACAACAGCACTTTGCTCTTCGGTTGTACACTCCGTAAGTACAATCGCCATTTTGTTTATGCGCTACGAATGCGCATGAGACACCTAGCGCCACCTGACGAACGGGAATATAAAGTTCGATGTTGCGGTCACTTAATGGCGTCGCGCGTCGTCCCATTCGCACTGCGAGAGCTAACAAGTTAAGTCGCCTTAACCAGTCAAGAAGCCTGATAAGCGGGGGGAAATGTCACGTTGCAAGTCCAACAACAAGAAACACGCGGTAGCCAAGATGTGCAACGTGGGAGCCGACAACAAGAAGAAGATTGTGGAGAGCCTACCTGCTAGCTGCATCAAAGAGCCTGATACTACAGCTATTACTGAAGCTACCACGAGGGAGAAGATCGACAGCCCAACACAGTTAAGAACCAAGACAGCAGAGAAAAAGGAGGAGAAAGACACCAGAGTCGGAAACACCAACTCAAAAACAGTCCGATGGGTTGTCAAGCGGATTCAAGTGGAGCTGACAGACAAAGAAATCCTGAAGCAGCTTGAAGAAGAGAATCTTCACATCCGATTCTTGAAGGCCGAGCAGCTCCTCGCCTGCTCCAAGATACCTACAACCTTGGCAGTGGTGTCATCGAAGGGTAGCGAAATGCCGACCACAGTATCAATCAACAAGAGAATGCAGCAGCCAGAGAGATTCATCCCAAGAATCACGCAATGTTCCAGATGTCAGAAGGCCGGCCACAGTAGAGCTACGTGTCGCAGTAAGACGGAAATATGCCGATACTGCGCCGATCACCACGCCTTCAAGGAGTGTCCGCTGGCCAAGCTGGACACGGACATCCGAGCACCTAACAACAAAAGAAAGTGCGCCAACTGCCTGGGCAAACATGGAGCAAGATACCTGGGCTGTCCATACGTGCAAAGACACAGAGACGTCTTAAAGATCGCCATCACCACAAAGACACCATATAACGAAGCAATACGGAGATGAGAGACAGCCACGGGTTGCTCACAAGGAGCCCAACTGCAAAGCCAAAACAGACGAGCTAAAGAAGCAAGTCAAGCTACTCCTAACACCGTCATAAACCAGTGACAATGAAAAACTGCTTGCTGAAATGAAGGAGATACAGCAAAACATCAAACAAGAGATGGAACGCATGGCCGAGATGAAGAAGGAGGACGAAGAAATCCTACAAATGATCAAGATCGAAAGAGAAATGCATAGAGCTGAAATGGAAATCTTCCAAAACAAACCAACAGAAACCATACAAGAACTCACAGAGAAACCGCAAGACAAAAACCAAGAGATCGAGCCTGAACCGCAAGCTACAGCCAGCAGCCCAAACACGACGCCCGAGGCAGACAAAGGGAAACCAATATCTCGCCAGACATCCGAAGAAAATCGAGATGAGCACCCTGGTGACGGCACGGAGAGACCACGGGGTCCTACCTTGGAGGAGCTACTAGCAGACGCAAGAGTGGAGGAACTCAGGCGCCAGGAATTCAAAAGGTGTTGGTATGAAAGAGAAAAGAAAAAACCCAAGATAGACAGGAGACCATAGAATACCCAATAACATACCTGGAACGTGATTATGCCGACTACTCTACATAGAAGACAGAGAGAGAAAACCATGGCTGACTGCGGAGGAAAAAATTGAAAGGCAGCAGAAACTCAAACTCGAAAGTGAAAACAGGCGCAAGGAGGAAAACAGAAACGCCGAAAAGCTCCTACAGAAACTACACAAAAAAGGAGACAAAAAGACCAAATAAAAAGTCCTTATAAGGACTGTACCGAGACGAGCCAGAAGTCTGCACCAACAAAGAGAACCACAAGAGCAGACGAGCACAAGGATAGCCGCCGAACGACCCCCCAGCTGACGTCACAGACACAAACCAACATAATCAGTCCGAGATAGGACTCACAAGACAAGAATTAGGGTGAATGAACCCACAAAAATCACGGACCTGAACAATAACCACAGCAGAAAAACACAGGTTCAACGAGGCCGAATTTGGAATTTTTGTTTTGAAAATTGGAATTGGAATAGGGCACTTAATGACACCTGTAGAAAACACCAACTATATTTACCTGCCATCCCACAGAACTGTGTGACTTAATTATTGACTCGCCCTGGCCGACTGGGTCGACCTGGGAGCTTAGGTAAATTTTAAACATCCTAATCCGGAAAGCAAGGTGAAACTACCACATAATTCATCCCAAGACTGCCACCTTAACAACCGGATAGCATCACTTATGACATGGCTTTAAGACCAGGCTGATTATTGAAGCGAAATGGGGATGGGAACGGCGAGAGACCAAGTAAAAGTAGTATTATCATCATGTGCCATGCCGGTAAGGGAGGTCCGTCATGTTTTGCCATCTCACTCGATCACCAGAGTCGTGGATCAGCTTAGTGTTCTTGTCTCAACCTTACAACGTGGCCAAGCTATTCAAGTATTTATTTCTCTGTCCTCCTCTTGTTCTCTTCCCCTCGATTTTGCCAGTTGTCACCAAGTTCTCCAATTTATTTCTTCTCATAACGTGACCAAAAAACTGTCACTGTCTATGTCTAATTTCTCTAAACAGTTTACGGTTTTCATTTGTTTCTTGTAGGACATGGTCATTGGTTTTTCTGTCTTTCCATAGTATTCTTTGCATTCTCCTCAGAAACCACATTTCCAAAGCCATCAGATGTTTTTCAGCTAGTGTGCTCATTGTCCATGCTTCACATCCATACAAAAGCATAGGTTCTATGTAGCACCTCAACATTCTTTTTCTCGTTGCAAATGACATCTTTTTATTTGTCAGTATGTTTTTCATCTTGTAAAAGGCTACCTTCGTAGTATAGGCATTTAGTAATAGCAAGAAAAACAAAGCAACGTGTTTCAGTGACTATATTGTTTCATTAACCGTTTAATAGCAATATCCAGTGCCACTCATCGGGGGCTGGAACATCGGCTATATCTCGCCACAAAAGTGAAAGATGATGATGATGATGATGATGATGATGATGATGATGATGATGATGATGATGATGATGATGATGATGATTCGATTATAACTGGCAAACGATTTAGGGTCTATCAGGCAGGTTTAAATGAGAGTGACGTTTAGTAAACGATCTGCCACATGATGTGACTTAAGACCTTTAATTATATTTTGTTTCTTTCTCACTTTCTCTAAGATATGTTTAAAAATTATAATTAACACACATTAAGAGTCTATTTGAGGATAATAAATTGTAACTGGGCAATGGTAACCGTAACTTTTTGTTTATATATATAAAACTTGCATTATTTACGGTATAGAGTGTTATTGTAACTATCACAATATAGATGACTAAATATGTGATATCCCTGGCTCAGTACATTCAAGAATGTGTCTGTCAATCTCTTCATCAGAAAGATGATGTCATTTCTGTATTGTTAGCTTATGAATGATATAAATAAGAATATAGTATCCATAGAGTTCACAAGAAATTATAGCACAAATTGTGTTGGCCTGCTACAGATAAATGCCGTTGCTATTCTTATCATTTGTCGTAAAATGTATTTATTTCTCATAACGTGCCCAAAACATCTTCACTTTTTATGCCTAATTTCTCTTATCAGTTTACATTCTTCATTTATTGTTTATAGGACTTGCTTATTCGTTTTTCTGTCTATTCTATTTTTTGCATTTTCCTCAGAAACTACATTCCACTGCAATTAGATGTTGTTCAGCGTGTCTGCTCATTACCCACGCTTCACATCCATACAAAAGTACAGGTTCTATCTTTCACTTCAACACTCGTTTCTCGTTGCAGTTGACATCATTTTATTGGTCAGTATGTGTTTCATCTTGCAAAAGGCTACCTTTGCCATAACGTGTCTTGTTCTAATCTCTTCAAAGCATCTCCCATCAGATATTTTGACTGTTCAAATCTCTTCAAGGCACCTCCCATCAGATGTTTTGACTGTTCTAATCTCTTCAAGGTACCTTCCATCAGATATTTTGACTGTTCCGAGACAGTTGTACTGATTCACTTGTTTAAGAAAGGGGGACTGTGTGGTCTCGAGGTATGGTGTCCGCCTCTAGTGCTGGAGGTCCCAGGTTCAAACCCCGATGAGGGTCGGGATTATTTCACGTGGACTTCTAGTAACAAAATTTCCCCTGGTCTCTGGGTAGTGAGATCGGAACCCCCTATGTATTGTTGCGCACGTAAAAAAATCCCTTGGCAGTTGGAAATTGAAAAAAGAGTAGCTTAGCGGCGCTGTCCGAACAAAATTTCGAGTTAAGAATCTACCCAAAGTATTTCAGGATCCTCGCCGGTGCTACGGAGTTCGTGCACTGAGCTGAGATTCAACGGACTCAGGCTTGAGTTTGGAGTAGAACGGAGCACTTATGGATTACACCCGTGTGCCGTGATGTTGATCCGTCGACTAAACTAAATAAACTAAACCTTGTTTAAGAATACTCCAACTTACCCGTTTGTCTCTATCCCCGGCCAGTTCTCGTGCCGCACGCACGCTCATGTACCGGACACTTCTGTGCCCATCTTCGTCCTGGTAGATCTCTGTCTCTTCTTTCAACAAGAGTTATGTCTGTTGTCCATCATTGTTGTGTTCAAGCCACCGCGACGTTTCACACGGCCGAAGTATTTCAGGTTGCCTGACTCGTTTCTGTTTATGAACCAGATTTCTGTCGTGTTCAGATCTTGTGAAATGTAGGCATGCTGCTGCTGCTTGGTCCGCTGTATTGTAGGAACTGTTGTGTAACCTGCAAGTAATTTAGCCGGTGTCACCTGGCTGAGGACCCACGTGGGAATGTTGCCTCAGGGAAGTCGCATGGCCTCACAGCCGTTACTGTTGAGTGTTAACTGGGGTATTGCCATGGCTACATACACAGCGAGAGAGTAACTTTTACACAAATGTTACTGTTGTGTGTTAACTGGAGTTGGACAACGACTTCTCACACAGTTAGAGGAGACCGTTTAAACAGCATACGGCTAACTGAGTCTGTATATAGATCAGTCGGCATTAGAAGGGGTGCTGTGGCCGCTTAAAATATCATTTACTAGCACCAATTCTAGGCTTCATTGACGTGGAATTCCAGGTCATTTTAACTCACCTGCCTTGAATTCGAACTCATGACCTCAGGACCGGCAGGCTTGCGTCTACTTACTACGCTACGGCAACTGTCCAACATACTATGGTAAGATAACACTAAGGTGTGGACTAGTAGCCGTCTGTTGGAGCCACAGGCAAAACGTTTTGCAGATACACTGGCGCCCATTTTAATTGTGGAGACAGCACTTGGCTGATTGATTTACCAACCACTCATTATAAGAGAGATAACTCCATTCCTCCTGTATACACGAATCAGCTCCCGATATCTTGCAGTGAGACAGCGATTGTGATTTACCAATGACCGTTAACAGCGGTAAAATATGATATACTAGATGACATAGGGATTATTAACACGAAGTCAGGAAACTGGGCTTAGATTGTAAACAATAAGAATTGTAAACAACCAGAAATGTCCGTGGAACATCCTCAGGAAACTGGGCAATGCAATGTAGATTGTAAACAACAAGAAATGTTGTAATCAACAAGAAATGTCCGTGGAACATCGGCGGGAAACTGGGCATAGAAATGTATATTGTAAACAACAAGAAATGTCTATGGAACATTGTCAGCAAATTGGGCTTAGCAATGTAAATTGTAAACAACAAGAATTGATTGATTGATTGATTGATTGATTTAGGAACCGATATCACAGCATTCGGAGCATTCCCATAAGCGCTCCGACCCATCCTCAGAAGCCAGCGAAGAGTTCCAACCCCAATAGTACCAGTAGCAATCTGATTATATGTCCGTCTCGCCTTTCCTCTAAGCGTCGAGCATCGGCCAGATCCCCTCGTCACTCCACGCTGCCGCATTCTTGCCAGACCATGGTGATCCATTTGCTCCTCCGAGGTGTACACGTGCTCCAACAAGGCCGCAACCACGTCTGCCTTATCATGCATCAATACTCCACCAAGTTTTGCAGAGCCAGCCAATCTGTCCGCCTGTTCATTCCCCAGCCCACCAGCATGCCCCGGAGAAAAGATTCAGACGATGCTTGCCACCCGTTACTTCCTAAGCAAGAAACAACAAGAAATGTCTATGGAACAACGGCAGGAACTGGGCTTAGCATTGTAAATTGTAAACGACAAGAAATGTCTATGGAACAACACCAGAAAACTGGACTTAGCAATGCAGATTGTAAATAACCTGAAATGGCCATGGAACAACATCAGGAAACTGAGCTTATCAATTAAAATTTCAAACAATATAAAATGTCCATGGAACAACAACAGGTAACTGGACTCAACAATGCATATTGTAATCAACATGAAATGTCTATGGAACAACTCCAGGAAACTGGGCGTAGCAATTAGTTTAGTTTAGTTTAGTCGACGGATCAACATCACGGCATACGGGTGTAACCCATAAGTGCTCCATTCTACTCCTAACTCAAGCCTGAGTCCAGAGAAACTCAGCTCAGTGCACGAACTCCGTAGCACCGGCGAGGATCCTGAAATAGTTTGGGTAGATTTTTAACTCGAAATTTTGCACGGGCAGCGCCGTTAGGCTACTCTTTTTCGATTTCCATCTGCCACGGGATTTTTTACGTGTGCAACAATACACACGGGCGTCCGATCTCACTACCCAGAGACCAGGGGAAATGTTACTAGAAGTCCACGTGAAAAACTCCCGGTCCTCACCGGGGTTTGAACCCGGGACCTCCAGCACTCGAGGCAGACACCATACCTCGAGACTACACAGCCCCCCGGGCGTGCCAATGTAGATTGTAAACAACATGAAATGTCCATGGAACAACGGCAGAAAACTGGGCTTAACATTGTAGATTGTAATCAACAAGAAATGTCCATGGAACAACGGCAGAAAACTGGGCTTAACAATGTAGATTGTAAACAACAAGAAATGTCTATGGAACAACGGCAGAAAACTGGGCGTAACAATGTAGATTGTGATCACAAGAAATGTCCATGGAACAACGGCAGAAAACTGGGCTCAACAATGTAGATTGTAATCAACAAGAAATGTCCATGGAACAACGGCAGAAAACTGGGCTTAACAATGTAGATTGTAAACAACAAGAAATGTCCATGGAACAAAGGCAGGAAACAAACACAAGAGCCAATGTTGAGAACAAGATTCTTTCCTGTGGCAACGCATGGGTTTTATTAATGGACAATTCATAATCTCTAAAGAAGAAAACTGAGACTTTTCTAGCGTGAACATGACTGAACATTATTTGAATCCGTGGATCAAGAAGAAATAAATATTACTGTATAGGATCTGAAAATGAAGACAGCTGGCACACATACACCGCGATGTCTCGGAGACTGAACTACGGCGGCCATATTACAGTGGCTTAGACAGCTCACTGTTAGAAAGTATGGCTCGTGTGGGTGTGTATGTGTGTGTGTGTGTGTGGGGGGGGGGGGGTGAGTGTGTGGGTGTGTGTGTGTGTGTGTGAATATCTGATTGAACGAATGGATGACTGTCGTAACAATGTTCCCCGTGGTGTATCTGAATAACGAAGATACAAACAATAGACTACACGATTTATTGCCTGGCATATTTTGCAGCAATTCGTCAGTTACAAACTGCAGAATTTACACAACATAAACTAATGCAATGAGATCAATAACTGAGACTATACATGCCGGTGTGTGTGTTTATTGTACGTTAGTCGTTTGTCGTGGTTTCTACTTCACGGCAACGGGTCGTCCCTAATATGCTCAGTTCCCGTGCCAGTGAATATCACATAACATGCTCCTAACTGCCCAATGTCAAAAATGGAATAGTCAGGAGTCTTGGTAAGTCAACAGCCTGCACGGGTACACTGTGCATAATGCTGCCCAATTTAAAAGTCCTCAACGAAAAATACAGTTCATAGTGGATGGAATCGGCAGTCACCAGAAAGACTTCATTGACCCGGGTTTTATCCCATATGGCTCGGTCTCTTTCCGCAGGGCGACCCGTCGAAAGCACCGCACAAAGCACGAACTCCGTACATATTGTATTGTACCTCTATTGAAATATACCTTCTGTGGTCAAGGTGGTGGTATATACTGTACATTCACTCAGATGGCGGCCTGTACAAAGCTCAGAGATTGAAGGCCAAGACCAAAATTAGGAGGGTACTGATCAGGGTGTTGCTTTTTGCAGATGATGATGCAATTACGACCCACTCTGAGGAAGAATTACGTCTACTATCTGAAACCTGGTCAACACCGAGAGAAACGTTTAAACAGCTTTCATATGCGGTGTCTGTGAGGAATACTTAGTATTTTTTTTTTTCATATCGCTTACAGGACATTGCAGTCAACATCAGCATTTTTCAGCTGCTGTTGATGTACTAGGCAAATTACGCTCAGTAGTTTGCCATTGCTTTCTGAGCAACCGGCTCACATACTCCGTAAGTTACCAACGCGGCGAGAACCGCTACCGATTCTCGCGCAGGTTACGTTACTCATGAAAATATACGGGATTACGGAGAAAGGCGTTAACACCTAGGGCCAGGGAGACCGGCACTTAGTACTAGTGGCAAGATAAAATCACAAATGCTGAAATATTGGAGACAATCGGTTGTGTTGCGGTTTGCCCCATGCTCAGTCTTCGTAGATTTAGATGGATAGGACATATTAGAAGGATGGATCAGGGATGGTTAACCCGGTCAACACATGCCCGCAGAAGTCGGATGTGTCGGCCTAACGGCGCAAGAACGCAGCTTTGCTGTAAACAGGCACAACGCAATCACATCCGACAAACAAACAAAAACTCTGGATGAACGAAGAAGAAGAAGGATGGATGGCGGTAGAATACAAAAGGACATCTATTTTGGTGAATTACAGATGGGTAAAAGATCTCGGTGTCGGCCTTTACTACGGTGCATGCAGGACTTGATTGATGCAGGCATTGATATTGCACCTTGGGAGCAAGTCGGCGCTGATCGCGTTGCATGGAGGACAAAGATCAAAAATGGAATAAAGACAAAGGAGAACATGTTTGTAAATAGGCTGCACACTTAGCGTGTGAGACGTCAGATGGTGCGAGATATTGGAATGACCATGTGTCTACAAGCATATGGACGAACAGCCCGAATTGGTCTGAACAGTGGCATTCGCTACCGCCATGGGTTGCAGTTATTATGTCATTTTTGAAGTACAGTTTAACAAACCATCGTCTGTCAAGACGGCGAGTTATGTATGTCTGTCTGTTCGACGATCCAGGTGCCTCTTTGCATGTATGTCTGTGTGATGTTTGTGTGATAATAATATCGCATTCCAGAGTCACAAAGGACATTCTGCAATCAACAATTTCAATCAACGTTTATTCACTTGATACAAGGACATAACCGTACATCAAATGGTACAGAGATATAACTGTATATCATATGGCGCTGTCATACTAGATGTATATTTTGCTTTCTCTCCCGTTATTTTACTAATTATTTGTAGAGGCAATCCACGCATTCTAGCTTCTTTTGTTTTCCACATTTTCTGTCATTCTTCATGCATACCCTCGTCAATTTATTTATCCACCTTTCACCCTTGACATTTGGCCCTCCCACAGATACGCTAGAAACACTATAACCCCGTGTTGTATGGCTGCTGCTGCTTGTTCAGCATCTGTTCCGTGGCCATGGAAGCCTCCTTCAGCATCCTCGCCTGCATCTCTTTCATTTGCTTGGCGTCTCTCTTCCTGGCAATGACGTACTCGGCGTAGCTCAGATATCCATTGTGGTCTTTGTCATCTGTGGCCAGGACGTTGTCGATGATTTCTGAAACAAAAACAACACCGAAAATCACTGATGTGATTATATGACATACTACAATGAGATTATAACAACGAAAAACATATCACAAATAGATAGCTTTGAAGTGCTAGAAAGAAAGATTGACAGAAGTATCACACGAACAGATATCCCTATATAAGGAATGACTATTGAAAAGAAAAACACTTGTAAATGTTAGTCACATAGTGAACAAGTGGAAATATAATCACAGCAATAAAAGAAATGTATAATTTCATCATCATTATCATCGGGTATCATTCCTCGTTCAAGACCGGATGTGATATGTGTTCAACACTTTCTGTCATGCGTCTTCATGGTACATTCATTGAGGCTTCTTCCAGCCCAGCCCTTGATATTGACTTCATTGTATATTCATAGAGGCTTGATTTACTCCTACACATGTTTTTGTCTTGACTGAGCATTCATATATTTTTCTTTCAGTCCAGACCTTCATGTTGTCTTTCTACAAGTAAGGCTGGCCTCCTTTTGCACGCTTTCCCAACACGTTTCAATTCCCATCTAGTAAAGAGATGTGTCTCCTTATATGGCGGACGTATATGAACAGTCCGACTCTGATCTCAGTTTTCGTAAAGACTCTTGTGTGTGTGTGTGTGTGTTTTTTTTTGTGTGGTTTTTTTTTGCCTTCCATAATTTTCCCCTTTCCCTCTGTATAACCACAGATGGAGGGTTAAACTTTTCCCTAACAAGGTTTGCTCATCGTCCATGGTGTGAACTATCAGAACATTAACATCCGTTGAATGTGGAGCACAAAATTGGAATAATATAATTGCCTAATAGACATGATTAAACGGAAATCTACTATATGAAATAACAATAGACACTGCGCAATCCATAAAGATATTACCGCTGCACGTGCAGCAACAACAACAACAATAACAGCAACAACAACAACAGCAACTACAACGTAGATGGTGTAATTGTTACGTTAAAGATAATCAAATGATGCCACCATTTGTTACTGACGACCCAAAGATGAAACCAAGAACAGTAACACTGAACCTGTGATGCATGTCGTAAGTGACGACTAAGGAGGTTCGGCCCGGTGTTACCAGGACCCTTAAGAGAAGCAAAAGTACACACTAACCCGTCTTACATGTCGTAAAAGGCGATGAATGTTTAGTCGTGGAGCTGGCTTTCCATTTCATAGAAATACGGTGGCTGCACAAATCCACCTAGCCATGAACAAGTCTAACTCACTTGGAGTTAGCTGGTTGAGAGTCCCATCATTGATTTAAACCCAATGTTTAATTCCCATGTTCAAGCAATCTTTAAACAAACAGCGAGAAAAGTCTAACAACTCGCCAAAATTTAAAATGTCTTTGATGAAGACACAAGGAAGATATTCTATACTTCTCACATACTGACACATAATGACTATTGATCTACAATCTGGGATGGATGTCTCAATATAATCGCCAAGCGACTTTACTCACTTCAGAAACGGGCTGTGAATTTAATTTATAGTAAACATGTAACTGACAATGCTAGCTTGCATAAACGCCTTCAGTTACTACCACTCCGCAAACGCCTACTTTTCAATAAGGCCAAACTAATTCACAAAATCCTACATTGGAATGGCACAAATTACCTTTCTTCAATGTTTAAATATAATGCCAGCCACAGCAAATGATTAAATATATTACATATCCTGACGCCTAGGAAATGAGCTAGAGAGACCAGCTGAAGAGACCAGCTAGAGAGACTAGCTAGAGCAACTAGCTAGAGAGATCAGCTACAGAGATAAGCTAGAGCGATCAGTTAAAGAGACCAGTTAGAGAGATCAGCTAGAGAGACCAGCCAGAGAGATTAGAGAGATCAGCTAGAGAGACCAGCCAGAGAGATTAGAGAGATCAGCTAGAGAGACCAGCCAGAGAGATTAGAGAGATCAGCTAGAGAGACCAGCCAGAGAGATTAGAGAGATCAGCTAGAGAGACCAGCCAGAGAGATTAGAGAGATCAGCTAGAGAGACCAGCCAGAGAGATTAGAGAGATCAGCTAGATCAAAATATTTCAACTGCAACGATAAAAAAAAGAGTGTTGAAGTGCTACATAGAATCTGTACTTTTGTATAGATGTGAAGGGTGAACAATGAGCAGAGATGCTGAAAAATAGCTAATGGCTGTGGTTTCTGAGGAAAATGCAAATAATACCATGGACAGACAGAAAAACCAATGACCAAGTCCCGCATGAAACAAATGAAAACCGTAAACGGATTAGAGAAATTAGACGTGGACATTCATAATTTTTTGGACACATTATGAAAAGAAATAAATTGAAGAAATTGGTCACAATTGGCAATATTGAGGGGAAAAGAACACGGGGAAGGCTGAGAAGTAAATACCTGGATGAACTGGCCACGTCATATGGTCGAGACAAGAACACAGAGCTGATCCACGACGCTGGTGATCGTGTGAGATGGCGAAACATGACCTCCTATGCTTATCGGCATGGCACATGATGATGATGCATGTATGATGTCGGAGCTCTGGAGAAGGACTGAGCATCTTTCTGGGGGTTTGTGGTGAGAGACAAGTTCTGACGTTCTGTAAATCATTTCTTACGTGATGATGATGATGTATGTTGGAATTGTTTGTTGGACTCATTGTGCGACACTGACTCATACATTCCATTATCGTTGACCACATTCACACATTTCATACATACATGCACTATTAGTTTCAGATGAGTCATAAATAAGAAAAAAGGGAAGCAGCTTGCACCGACTGTGTTATAAATATAAAGTTTAACAACACCCACATAAAACGTGCTTATAATTTACAAACACATCTGTTGCTCTGTCCACAGAACTAGTGAAAATTAACTACAGTTAAGATGGCATGTTACGCGGAGAAACTTGGCAGTCTTGTCAACTCTACATGTGTTGGCCTCGCTTTGACTTTATCCAAAGATGTGGGAATCCTGCAAGTTCTGCTTGATGCTCATAAACCGCTGACATCTCACGAGATCGCTGGTGAGAGGGACTTGAAGGAAAGGTACGTGTGATTGTTTATGGATTTGTATGTTTACTTCACACCGTTGGCGTCACCGACTTGGGGGCAATGAACGTAGTTTAATAATCCCATCATACCGGGTTAAATATAAGCTGCAAGCGATTTGGGAACAGACCGCTTTGCGTTGATTTTCACAATGATGTGAGTGTCGGTCGTTCAGAAACAATGGCAGACTACTGAGTGAAGAAATGCTTGGAAAATCATAAACTGCCAAAACATGTCGAAGTTAATTGCAACGTCCTATAAAGGATATGCAGATGTGAGATAACTGTGAGCTCATTAAAGTTCTGGGTTATTTACATGTCTTAATTGACACCGAAACTAGAACCCAGGTTTCATGGGATCCCTCCAGTACACTGGCGTCTGTACTTCATCGTCTCATGTAGCAGGATTTTTGCACAATTGCAATTGCTTCAAACAACGACCGTATGTCGTACATATTTATATTTGAATAGCTCCCAACACCAATGAGAATTCAACTATACAATTTCCAGTAGCCGTCTAGTAAAACCACACGGCCTCTTCAGAAATCGAGTACAAGGCGAGGCAATCTAGTGAAGAAAAACAAAACTCTCGTTCGTACAACCTTTTTAATTAAAGTCATTTATAAACTATTCTTCTATTATGTGAAATCGTCCCTGATTCGCTCTGATATTTCAACGTCCTACTTTCCGGTTAGTATCATTTCTCTCCCTGCTGTTCGACCTTATTTCCCAGTTGGAATCCCTTTACTAACTGTTATGTTTTCAACTCTAATCATCCATTCCTCCAATGTTGTCTTCCACTGAGACAACACAACATTTCTCTATGTAAAAACAAGTTTCTGTTTAGTGCATTTTCGTGCAACAGAGATAGACATCTTTAAGCGATGGTGGACAACATCCAGATAAAGACATCTGTACAGGGGAGTGGACAACATCCAGATATATACATCTTTACAGGAAAGTGGACGACACCCAGAGATAGACAACTTTACGAAATGGTGGATAACATCCAGAGACATCTGCACAGAAGAGTGGAAAACATCCAGAGAATGATATCTTTACATAAAGGTGAACAACATCCAAAGACATGAATGCGTCATGAAGGCGCAGTACAGATGTTTTGTTGACTCAATTCAGCTTAGCCAAAATGTGTAAATAATACATTATATATATATATAATGCAACGTCTGTCTGTCTGTCTGTCTGTCTCTCTGTCTGTATGTGTTTGATGTTTTAGCGAACGGTCCATCCGATTGAGATGAAATTATTTTCTATACGTCTTCTTCCCATTCTGGTGCTGCCAACTGTCATAGTTTGTTAGTGTACAAACAGTTATTTAAGTAATAAAATTTAATTTTTCAATTTACATTCTAATTTATATATAGCGAGGGGACTTAACTTAAGACATAACTTTTAGTAGCATTGCTATATATTTTATATATAATTGTTGCATTTTGCTCAAAGTTTTATAAAATGTCTATCTACAGTTATCTACAGGCATATGCATTATAATATATAATGATATAATCTTTAAGGCATTTGCTCAAAGTTTTATAAAATGTCTATCTACAGTTATCTACAGGCATATGCATTATAATATATAATGATATAATCTTTAAGGCATTTGCTCAAAGTTTTATAAAATGTCTATCTACAGTT
>JACEFZ010018303.1:485000-510000 GCA_014155875.1 Cepaea nemoralis | reverse complement strand
ATGGTAACAGCTGTAACGTAGTGCGAGGAAATTCAACATAAGACTAAATGTCATGGCAGGGCAGACCAGGTTCTAAACCTTGTCGACAAATGGTCTAGGATGGAAGCTCCGACAGGTGGACAGTTAGAGCATTTCTTTGCTGATCCGGCAGTTTCTGCAGCTTGGCTTGTTCCAGATGTATTGGTGTTACCTTTCCTCTGGAGTAAACAAGGTAGGCCGAGAGAGGGATCGTGCTGTACGGGCAACACATGATCTCTAAATTCAGCCCAGGCTTTGTGTTATGGAGAGTGTCAGAGTCCTAATTAGTAGCTCTGTCTAGCTCGCTGGACTTGGACAGGCAAATTACAACATCTACGACACATCTACCAATAACACATGAATGCAATCGGAAACTGGCAGGAGCTATCTCCTGAACAATCATTTATTACAATATATTACAGGCTGACAACATAGTCGCACTTCACGCTCAAACAATCGTTCACCACTAACAGCCACGCGCTAGCTCACAATGGCGATCTTTACACTGTCGCCCGCATGATCATTCACAATCACAACTTCACATCATCCCGCACATATCACAGTTAGTACATTCCTCGAATATCACTACACAACGTTCATCTCCATCTATCCGTCACAACCACTATCGTTCTATCCTTCTCGCGTTCTCTAGATCTCCACACGTCCGTCTCTATTCGCTGCCTCACACACACTCCCTCTCTCCTCGTTGACCTTCCCACATCACGTGGTTCGGTTCACGGGCTTCTTGCCTGACCGTCCGCTGGCCAAGCCGTGGTGTCTCTTACTGCCCTTTACCTCAGCTATGCTTACACTGACTCTCGCTTACATACCGGCACTTACATTCTTCCTTACACATGTCATATAAGACCATGACATTCTCCCCCCGCACAACCAATGTGGCACTTACTCTTGGACATGTGACACATTCTGTTGTTGTTACTCTTGGTACATCTTTCTAACCTTGTCAGGGGATTATATGATCATAAGTATACGCTTGCGTCCCTTTTTGCTCCGATCTTTTCCGAGATTAACTTCAAACATTGTTCTCTCTTTTTCAGTATTGAGGTTTCTCTCAAGGTTTTGTCGTGGTCTGACAAATGTTCTGGTTGGGTCTACTTGTCATACCTCGTTATATTATTCAACCACCACTCCGTGACATTACATTCTGTTCATATTTCTCAATCGATTGTCTGTGCATTCTCATCTCATAGTTATTGTGGATATGCTGGTTTAAGGATTCTCCATTGGTTTACGCCTCAAATAAAGCTACAACTTCCTCTTACAGCATTCTTAGATTTCTCTCTATTCGGACGTGGTTCCCCTCGTCTCTATTTAATGCACACTACTCGATTCTTTATGAGCACGCTATGTCAATGTTGTGGTCATGGTTCGAATATACTTCATGTATGTCATAGTCTCCCTTACCTCATATTATGTCGGACCGTGAGTTGTTTCCCTTTGTGAGCACACCTCGTTTACTGTTATGGAGATTTGTTATCAATCTCTTTGGTTAGCATCACCCTGTTGGTATGTTCTTTCTGGTCACCATCTTAATCATCAGATAGCTGATGTTAATTCTATACCACTATTGCTAAGCGTCATTCGTCGGGCTATCCAGCATACGCGAAGGCAAGTTTGGTAACAATCGCGCACTGGGATTGCCAGGCGTTGATTCTTAGCATTACAACTTATTCTATTCGCCACTATACTTACGCTCATATGTACATATCACATTATAACAATACAAAGTATTATAATAATAAAATTAGACACTGGATGTCATACAGTTAATACATATACAATAAAATATACATCGTTGATGACTTCATGCACATATAGGATACTGTTCTTGTCCTGTGAAAGTTATGCACACGGAATTAAATTAACAGTGTTCAATGTTCATTTCCGTGCTGGAATCTTTGGCATGTCTTCTGTATATCATGATATTGTCTTTCCTTCTGTATAGTACTTAAGACTGTTCACCAAGTTTGGGCAATTTGTAAGTCTGTTCTGTAAAATTGCTGGAATTCACACGTATAAAACACGAATTAAGTTCAGTGGCCTTAATTTTGAGTGTGGCCATGGTGCGTCTGTCTGTGACTGTCTTTGCCATAGTTTGTCGGTTGGCATCTGGTTCATTAAACTGATCATCGGAAATGAATGTCTGTACTTGTGAAGCTGTCGTCGTTGTTCGTCGATTTCAAAAGGTAGATTCTGTAGATACTCGTTTGAAAACAAAGTCAATATGAGTATATCTTACTGTTAGATACCTGAAATCACATGTTGAGTCTTACTGTTCTGTTGAAAGACCGTTTATGTTGGTCTGTACAATGGAGTGTGCTAGTATCATAGCGCTGGAGTCGTACAGCAGACAAGGCAACTCTGGAGTTACTGGATCTAAGGATATAAAATGGGTTACGGTTAGAATTTTCCGAAGGGTGGGGATTTTCAATTTTCATGTTGAGATCATTTTGAGTGCTATCTCCAAACCTGCACTCGTACATGTGTGTATACATTCAATAGTTCAAATAATAATAATACACCATGTATAGTTTTGAAATGTAATCGTGCATGTTTGTATGCTTTTCTGCAATTTGTGTATATTTTCCAAAATATGTAGGGTAATTTGTTGCTGATTTTTGTCAGTAATTCCACCGACTGATGATTTACATTGTTCAGCATAAGTATGTGTCTGAGTTGATTTGACATAGAGTTTCTCAGTGGCAACAACAAAATTTGAATCAACAGTAATGACATAAATAACAAAGTCTGCTGGTTTGTCATGAGTAATATCATCTGTGTTGCGTCATGATAATGTGTAAATAAAACTGTCTGTGAAGACATTTGTTTTGTATTTACAATGAGTAGTGCAAGTATAACCATCCACTGTGTGCACTTGAGCATGTGTGTAGTTAACAGGGAGTACAGGAGGTATAGTATATACCATGGTGATTTGTGATCTTTCCTTGCCCTTGTGAAATGCTTGTTTTCTGCACCTTTTTCTTTGTGATGATACAAACCAGTTTCTGTTTTTTCTTGTTGTAAGATGGTATGGTGTGGTACTTTGTTCTTTTCATCATGTTGTTGTATGATGAGTGGTGTAGTTAAGGCAGTGCTTGTTGTGGTGTTAACCTTTTGCAATGTGTGAGTTTTGGACTCTGTGTAGTCTGTCACATTTAATACATTTCCAATTAATAAATCACAGCATGGATTGTCTAATAAAGCACAAGTTACTCTGCCTGATAGGAAAGGTGATTTTATATTGGCCCATGCCATAGGATATTTCTCTAATGTCCCTGAAACAGTTTTGCAATAGATGTACTCATCTAGGTAGTCATTAGGATCAGCTAGGGTCTTCCGAAGACCGATAAGACAGGACCCTGTGTCGCGTACACATGTGCATACTGTGTCATTGATGTATCCTTCATGGAACGTTAGTTTTCCTAACGACAATCTTGAGGTTTTGTTCATTTCCTCACTTTCTTGTTGAGTATTACCCTCTTTTAATAAGGAATGAGGTAGAGTGATGTTAACCACATTATTAAAATATGGTACAAAGTCTGATGGGTAAAACTCAGTTTGTTCTGACTTTGCAGTGTTTTGTCTTGTTTTCGTCTCTGTGATGTTTACTTTTTCTAAGTTCTTTGCTGAACTGTCTGTTGTAATGTTTATGGCTGCATTTGCTTTTGCTTTCTGTATTCTTTTTACACCTTCACATTCAAAACGTCTGTGGCCATAAGCAAGGCAAAAATGACATTTTGTTCTATATTTCCTTTGATTTACCTTCCCCAGTTTTTGTGCTATAATAGTATTTAGGTATTCTTGATAAGTGGGATTTTTATCGCATATTCCATTTTCTGTATGTGGAGTGCTACAATGTTTGCACAGTACTGGTTTTGTTTTCTGTGGTTTGTTTTGACAATCTGTGGCTGCAGATGCCGTTGCTTTCACAGTACTTTTCTGCTGAGTGTTCTTAACCAGGTTTATACTTTGGTTGTAGTATTCGCGGCATTTTTCTAGTAAGTTTTTGATAGGTTCTGTTTTGTGTTCTTCTAAATATTTTCCGCATTCGGCTGGTAGTGTTGCTTTTAGTTTTTCTATTAGCAAGAAATTTATTACTCCTTGATTGTTGTCTGAATGTTTAATTACCAATATTAGTTTTCTGAAAGATTCTTCTAATTCACTTATATACTGGGTGAATGACTTGTCTATGGCTGGTTTCACATTTTGTATTTCTACGTTTAGAGTCTCACAAGAGGTTGGATAATGTTTTAATATGTTTGTCTTAAAATATTCATAGTCATTACATGCCAAATCTGGTATGAGCTCATGTATTTTTTTACTTTTTATTGGTAAGTATGCTGTGTACCATTGATTCCAATATTTTTTTGGGATTTTGTAGTCTTGCATTTTCTTTTCGAAATTCTGTGTCCACACTCGTATTAGGTCATGATTTATATTACAGTTTGCTTTGTCTTGTGCCTGTGTACTATCGAAAGCCTCACAAAACCTACTGAAATGTTTTGTGCCCCAGAAGTATGATAGATCTTGGAGGTGTTCATCATCTGAACTCATTTTGTGTCAATTAATATTTACTTTTACCAATGATGATGTTTACACAAGAAAATCAAGGAATGCAGATTTGGGTACTTAGCAATCAAAATTAATCAACTTATCTTTCTCTGCTGACTACTCGAACGCTTGATGTACAGGAACGTGATTCTCGTGTTGGTTACCGCTGACCTGGTCTGGTTACGTCGGCGCTTTGTAGAATTGAAACCTGCTGTGGAAAGAAATGATGTTATTTTCGTTCTGACTCTATTGACACATCTTTAATTTACAATTTCTTATATATATTATGCAATAGGTCTTCTTCTTTACAAAAGTAGCGTTCTTTTGTGCGTTTTACATAGGCATGTGGTTCATGTGTACTTCTGACACCATTATACCTGTCAGAGTCCTAATTAGTAGCTCTGTCTAGCTCGCTGGACTTGGACAGGCAAATTACAACATCTACGACACATCTACCAATAACACATGAATGCAATCGGAAACTGGCAGGAGCTATCTCCTGAACAATCATTTATTACAATATATTACAGGCTGACAACATAGTCGCACTTCACGCTCAAACAATCGTTCACCACTAACAGCCACACGCTAGCTCACAATGGCGTTCTTTACACTGTCGCCCGCATGATCATTCACAATCACAACTTCACATCATCCCGCACATATCACAGTTAGTACATTCCTCGAATATCACTACACAACGTTCATCTCCATCTATCCGTCACAACCACTATCGTTCTATCCTTCTCGCGTTCTCTAGATCTCCACACGTCCGTCTCTATTCGCTGCCTCACACACACTCCCTCTCTCCTCGTTGACCTTCCCACATCACGTGGTTCGGTTCACGGGCTTCTTGCCTGACCGTCCGCTGGCCAAGCCGTGGTGTCGCTTACTGCCCTTTACCTCAGCTATGCTTACACTGACTCTCGCTTACATACCGGCACTTACATTCTTCCTTACACATGTCATATAAGACCATGACAGAGAGGTATAACTCCATTCTACAAACTTCTGTCTATCAAAACGGCAAGGTGCCAGCCACAATACGAACTGTACAGATAATAATTTTAACACTTTGGATCAGTGGAGACACAGGGATGGAAGCATACAAATATATGCCCATTGATGACCCCAGGAACAACATAAACCATCTGACAATGAAAGACCAGGACGAAGGAGGCAAGGGACAAACGTGTGGCAATATTGTGCTCTGTTCACTCTTTGGTGTCACCGTAAACTGATTCGAAAAATTAGACGTAGACAGTCAAAATTTTTTTATCACGCCATGAGAAGAAATAAATTGGAGAACTTGGTGAAAACTGGCAAGATCGAGGGGAAGAGAACAAGGACAAGGCAGAGAGGTAAATACCTAGATGGCTTGGCCACGTTGTATGTTCGAGACAAGAACACTGAGCTGATCCACAACTCTGGTGATCGAGTGAGATTGTAAAACATGACAGCCCCTTGCCGGCATGGCACATGATGAAGATGATTGTTTGATGTCATTAGGTTATGATTGTCTGCCTTCTCTTGCGGTTATCCTTATCTGTTCCATGGAATATGACATCTGAGTGGGTGTTATGGGACAAGCCCAAACACAACGTTTCACAAAAGTGATTTATGATGCCTTGCATTAGCATATACAAAGCAGATACCACTTAACATACAACAGTAGAAAGTTCAACAACAGCTCTCCCAGGAGCGTCTGATTTGTAAATATCTCAACAGAACTGTCGAACATCACACTCTTAGAGTGTCCAGCTCCTACAGAAATCGAGAAATTTTTACTGTCGTTAAATAAAATGAACACTTTACATGGAAAAATACAACATCTGATGAACATTTGCATGCATCACTACATGGTAACTGACATCTCAACACCGATGGAAAATTGCATGTATCTCTGCAATGGCATTGGGCCAGGGGACACATCACATATTTCTTGGTACTTTGGCACCGAAACTGCACCGCCCCATGACGGTTTTCGCAAACTTACAGGGAAAGTTCTTTCGCTTTGAGAACCAATGATTGAATTCATTGAAATCCTCAAAATGGGTTCCAGAAAATGGGTTCCGGAAAATGGGTTCCTGAAATTGGGTTCCGGAAAAATGGTTCCTGAAAATGGCGCCGGAAGACGTGACAGTGTCCGCATCTTTGAAAACGTGGGGCCAGCACCATATACCCAGTACACTGCTAATTATGTGAAATGCCCTTCACGGCACTGGTTAACGTGACTGTGTACGCTGGCAGAGTAGATAGCGAGCTGTGCTGGTTATGTCATGAGCACGGTGGGTCGCGGGTTCCACGTTTGAGCCAAGGTCAGAGAAAGACTGACACCTATCTCTCTTTGCTCGCAAGGCGACACCATGACATTTCGCTATCACATAAGAGACTCACAGAATGAAACTGTTAAGCAATTTATTATTATTATTATTATTATTATTATTATTATTATTATTATTATTATTATTATTATTATCAGAGGCATCTCCACAGCGTGGCCTCAGATTAACACTGTTCAGCCTGTGGTTATAAGCTTTCTTCTCTGCTCCTTTTAATGTTGTTTCACATAATCCCAAAATGCTGATCTCTTGTATTTGCTGATGTCAATGCACGTCTTGTGCCAATTGTGCTGGCTTCCCCAGTTCATGCACAGCTCAAACATGTCATGCGCTAGTTCTGGAAACTGTTTGAGGTGCAAGCAGGCAAGTCGGCCATCAAGAGTCCATGGGGCTTTCTCCGAATAGCTTAATATCTTACCTAAGAATATAACCTCATTAATTATCGGTTAGCTCAGTTACCCATTGTCCTGATAATTTGAAGAGTTCGTGATTGCTTGGATTTTGCAGCCACAGTTTTCTAGGGGTGTGGTAGCCTGATCCACACCAGCCAAACTTAGTCGCCTCTTGCGACATGCATGCTAGATTACAATTCTATCTTTTTTACTTCCTACAAGCGCCACGGTAAAACACGGGTGTAGGTTTACTCACTTCCTTTCTGAAATCTTCGAAGAAAGATTAGTTAACGTCTGAATTAACTTTTTAACTTTGTGTGTTGTTTAATTATTGTCCTCAGTTGAAGTAATGACAGTTATATTGACCACGCTAAGGGCGTTAAATGATTACTTGTCACGCAATCTTCTTTCATCAATCCTTTCACAGAAAGTGGCATTCATGTCATTGAAGTTGGATGTGGAAGAGGCCGCCTGCTGGCTAAGATTGCCCAGATGTTTCCAAAGAGCAGATTTACAGCATCGGACAACGTTGACAATCTTCTGGCCCAACAGAAAGGCAATCTTGATCACATCTCCAACATTCAATGCCATTTCTTTGACCTGTGTTCTCCCAGTGGTCTCCCCAGCCAGCAGTATGATTGGGTCTACTGTGTCAATGTTATTCACGATGTACCCAATCCTCCAGAAGCTCTTCAAACAATCAAACAACTTTTGAAACCTGGTGGGACTTTCACAATGGTCGATTTCGCCACTTCTGGCAGTCCTGCTGGTGATAGAGGAAACATGCGAGTGGCTTCCCTATATGCAATCAGCTCATACATGTCGGTGCCAGAGAGCTTCCAGCGGCCAGACAGTTTTGCCATGGGCCCATGTTGGGGAAAACAAACAATCATAGATTTGGCGACAGCTGCAGGGTTTCGTGTGAATGCAGTGGTTCTGGACTACCCCATAACACTGTTTGTCTGTAAATAGAACATTTCCTGATAGGATCGAATAGAATGTTCATTTTTATAGATTATTCTTAGACATTTAGTCATCATCATAGTGCAAGAGACTTCTTTGAAGAACGTCGCTTTCTTCTCTGCCCACAGAAAAATTCACTTATCCGTTTTACTTACCCAGCCGTATGCATTTTCTAGCCATAGGTGTCGTCAATGTCTTGTTTTCAAATTCGAACTGGACATCCCCAGCCTTTTCTTCCAGAAACTTTTGACTTCCGTTACTGTTCTCTCTAAACGAATGAATTACCAAAATACGAGAAGTAGATTGTGAGCTTTACTATAACACGATTACAAGAAACAAAATGAACGTTGCGGCCAAAGCCTTCGTCAGCACAGAACAAAACAACACAGACACCAAACTAATAAAATAATCACTACATAGAAAATACAGAGGTTACTTAGCTGAATCCTGTCTTGGTTGAATGTGTCTAAAGCGCTAGCTGTTTGATTAGTGTGGAGACGGCCGGATGTGAGGATTGAAAGGGTCGATGGGTAACAAGGATTGGCTAAGATGCCCGATGGGCGGAGTGGGGGGGGGGGAGACCACCCATGTGGGCGAACGGTGATGGGCGAATTAGCAGTGAACTAAAGCCGGCTCTGTGGCGAATGTTTTAGTTCGCCATTCCGCATACCCAGTTTGCGGGCGTTTGGAATGCAGTACGCCCTGTGTTGGTTAGCATAGGGTAGCATGAGTAAATGTTGCTCAGAAAGCAATGACAACAACCGAACGTAAACTTGCCAAAAAATCACTAACGGCAACAGTAATGCTAGGGATGATGGCAACGCTCTGTAAAAGATACGCTATCACGTTATTCTAGTGGGCTATACAGCCGCGGAAAATAAGAGAGAGAGAGAGAGAGAGAGAGAGAGAGAGAGAGAGAGAGAGAGAGAGAGAGAGGGGAGGGAGGGTGGGTGGAGTATGAAGTTAAATGAAACTATGTTGAGCATTAAGGACGTGAGGGGAGTTCTCTCTAAACCACTATGACACTTAATGTGGCTACAGTATTTCAGTTTCTGAGACTGGATGATGTTCATGAGACAATTCTCTACGATGTTCATCTTGTGTAGAATGTAATTATTTGTCTTCTTCATAGTCCACTGTACACGTGGACAACTAGAACTGTTACTGTATAACCTGCGAGAGTAACCCACAACCATGTGATTGATTGATTGATTGATTGATTGATTGATTGATTGATTGATTTAGGAATCGACATCACAGCATTCGGTGCATTCCCATAAGTGCTCCGTCCCCATCCTCAGCAGCCAGCGAAGAGTTCCAACACAAATAGTACCAGTAGCAATCTGATTATAAGTCCGTCTCGCCTTTCCTCTGAGCGTTGAGCGTCGGCCAGATCCCCTCGTCACTCCTCGCTGTCTCATTCTTGCCAGACTATGGTGATCCATTTGCTCCTCCGAGGTGTGCACTTGCTCCCACAAGGCCGCAACCACGTCTGCCTTGTCATGTATCAATACTCCACCAAGTTCTGCAGAGCCAACCAATCTGTCCGCCTGTTCCTTTCCCAGCACACCGGCATGCCCCGGAGAAAAGATCCAGGCGATGCTTGTCACCCGTGACCTCCGAAGCGAAGCAAGCCACTCCGCACGAAGCCTGTCCGTCCTCACCCTCGTCAGTATGCTTTCTGAGTCAGTTACAATCACGATGTGTGTGTGTGTGTGTGTGTCGTATTCTCCATCCAGCGGAGAGCCGCAGTGACTGCCTCCACCTCCATTCTTAAGCTGGATGTTGTGGTATCATATGCCAGACTCTCCTGCCCCAAACATCGACCATTAGCTTGGGCTATGAACCCCCAGCCACTTCTCTCACCTCTTGGCACCGAACCATCTGTGTAGATAATCACATCACTCGAGTGAGCATTGTCCTGAATTAGTTGCTGGATTCCCACTTCCGTGGCCCCTGCTGGCCACTCCCTGCACTCCCGGCTTAATGTGATTATAACTCTGCACAAGTCTGACTGCTCCGCTGGCACTCTGACCCACTCCTCTCCACGCCTAATGTTCTCCAAGGGGCACACCTGTCTGATCGTGTCCTCCGCCTGAGCCATCCATAATTTACCTCTTATCAGTCGCTGACCCTTAACTGCGTCCAGCGCCTCATGCAGTGGGTGGTCTGTGTCTGCAGCTACTCTGAGGTATGCCTTCGCCTGCATCACCTTGAGCCTACCAGCAACAGTCGGCAGACCAAGGATGTAACGCATACACACTACTGGGGTGTCTCTAGTGCATCCCAGAATGACCCGCATCGTTCTTCGTTCTGTATACGCTCCAACTTCACCAGCTGACTCTCTGAGACAGTGAGCAGACCCAATCCACAATCAATTACTGAGAGGATCAAGTGCTGGTATAGTGTGAAAACCATTCTCTGCTCTGTATCCATTGCAGCCATAGTTTTAAGTGCACCGAGTCCCTTTTAAGATCTTGTCACAACCGTCTCCACATGGTCCTTGAAGGGTAGGCTCCTACCAAATGTGAATTCGGCAATTGGGTAATTGGGGAATTGGGCAATTGGGGATCTGCCTTGTGAAACCATGTGAATTCGGAAGCAAGTAAACTATCCTTGTACACGCCATAAGGGGCATTACTCTTAGAGTGCAACATCCACATTTTTATAGGACAATCGGCGTCGGCACTCAATTGAGAGATGTGGTCAGTATCACGCCGTCCGTCTTTACTTTCCAGAACATTTCCTGATCTCCATTTCTCGAGGGGAAGTCAATAAGTAAGTCTCAAATGGCTGTAAAAAATAACTAAATATGATAACACTTGAAACCAGTTTATTTTTATACCTATATTGTCCCTTTATTTCTCAACATAATTTCCACCAACATTGATGCACTTATCCCATCGTTTTATCAGTCCTTCCAAACCGGATGCATAGAACTGCGTGCTCTGTTTTCTAAACCACGTTTTCACTTCACATTCGTCATTTGCGAAATGTCTCCCACCAAGGTGGGGTTTTCAGAGGACAAACAGGTGGAAATCGCTAGGGGCTATTGTCGGGGCTGTAAGGTGGATGTTCCAGAACTTTCCACCTTATTTGATTAACTTTCTCCTAGTTAATCGAGCCGAATGTGGTCTGGCATTGTCATGAAGAAGGAACAATCCTCTAGTCAGCTCTTTCTTAAATTTCAATCGATCATGCATTATGCTGTATGCTGAACTATGTGACCACCCAATTGCAGATGCTACAGAGTCTATCGTTACTCGCCTGTCACCTCTAATCATCTCCTCCACCTGCTGCACGGATGCTTTTCAACAATTTTAGAGCGCCCTTGAGAAAACTTTTCTACCCAGCTATGCACCGCTTTACGGGACAAACATTTGTCAGCATAAACAGGAAGCATTTCCTTATGAATGTCCCTTGCAGGCAGTCCTTTTACCCGCAAAAAGCGCACAACAGCACGTTGCTCTTCGGTTGCACACTCCGTAAGTACAATCGCCATTTTGTTTATGCGCTACGCATACGCATGAGATACCTAGCGCCACCTGACGAACGGGAATATAAAGTTCGATGTTGCGGTCACTTAATGACGTCGCGCGTCGTCCCATTCGCACTGCGAGAGCTAACAAGTCAAGTCGCCTTAACCAGTCAAGAAGCCTGATAAGCGGAAGAGAATGTCACTTAGCAAGTCCAACAACAAGAAACACGCGGTAGCCAAAATGTGCAACATGGGAGCCTACAACAAGAAGAAGAATGTGGAGAGCCTACCTGCTAGCTGCATCAAAGAGCCTGATACTACAGCTATTACTGAAACTACCACGAGGGAGACGATCTACAGCCCAACACAGTTAAGAACCAAGACAGCAGAGAAGAAGGAGGAGAAAGACACCAGAGTCGGAAACACCAACTCAAAATCAGTCCGACAGACGAAGAAATCCTGAAGCAGCTACGAGAAGAGAATCTTCACATCTGATTCTTGAAGGCGGAACGGCTCCTCACCTACTCCAAGATACCTACAATCTTGGCAGTGGTGACATCGGAGGGCAGCGAAATGCCGACCACAGTATCAATCAACAAGAGAATGCAGCAGCCAGAGAGATACATCCCAAGAATCACTCAATGTTCCAGATGTCAGAGGGCCGGCCACAGCAGAGCAACGTGTCGCAGTAAGACGGAAATCTGCCGATACTGCGCCGATCATCACGCCTTCAAGGAGTGTCCGCTGGCGAAGCTTGACACCGACTTCCGAGCACCCAACAACAAAAGAAAGTGCGCCAACTGCCTGGGCAAACATGGAGCAAGATGCCTGGGCTGTCCGTACCTGCAAAGACACAGAGACGTCTTACAGATCGCCATCACCACAAAGACACCATATAACGAAGCAATACGGAGATGCGAGACAACCACGGTTGCTCACAAGCGAAAAGAGCCCAACTGCAAAGCCAAATATACGACCTAAAGAAGCAAGTCAAGCTACTCCTAACACCGTCACAAACCAGCGACAATGAAAAACTGCTTGCTGAAATTAAGGAGATACAGCAAAACATCAAACAAGAGATGGAACGCATGGCCAAGATGAAGAAGGAGGACGAAGAAATACTACAAATGATCAAGACGGAAAGAGAAATGCATAGAGCTGAAATGGAAATCTTCCAAAACAAACCAACAGAAACCATACAAGAACTCGTAGAGAAACCGCAAGACGAAAACCAAGAGATAGAGCCTGAACCGCAAGCTACAGCCAGCAGCCCCAACGCGACGCCCGAGGCAGACAAAGGGAAACCAATATCTTGGCAGACATCCGAAGAAAACCGAGATGAGCACCCTGGTGACGGCACGGAGAGACCACGGGGTCCTACCTTGGAGGAGCTACTAGCAGACGCAAGAGTGGAGGAACTCAGGCGCCAGGAATTCAAAAGGTGTTGGTATGAAAGAGAAAAGAAGAAACCCAAGAAACTCAGGAGACCTTAGAATACCCAACTACATACCTGGAACGTGATTATGCCGACTACTCGTACTACATAGAGTCATAGAAGACGGAAAGAGAAAACCATGGCTGACCGCGGAGGAAAAGATTTAAAGGCAGCAGAAACTCAAACTCGAAAGTGAAAACAGGCGCAAGGAGGAAAACAGAAACGCCGAAAAGCTCCTACAGAAACTACACAAAAAAAGGAGACAAAAAGACCAAATAAAAAGTCCTTATAAGGACTGTACCGAGACGAGCCAGAAGTCTGCACCAACAAAGAGAACCACAAGAGCAGACGAGCACAAGGATAGCCGCCGAACGACCCCCCAGCTGACGTCACAGACACAAACCAACATAATCAGTCCGAGATAGGACTCACAAGACAAGAGTTAGGGTGAATGAACCCACAAAAATCACGGACCTTAACAATAACCACAGCAGAAAAACGCAGGTTGAACGAGGCCGAATTTGGAATTTTTGTTTTGAAAATTGGAATTGGAATAGGGCACTTAATGACACCTGTAGAAAACACCAACTACATTTACCTGCCATCCCACAGAACTGTGTGACTTAATTATTGACTCGCCCTGGCAGACTGGGTCGACCTGGGTGCCTAGGTCAATTTTAAACATCCTAATCCGGAAAGCAAGGTGAAACAACCACATAATTCATCCCAAGATTGCCACCTTAACAACCGGGTAAGCATAATTCAGATCTTATGACATGGCTTTCAGGCCAGGCTGATTATTGAAGCAAAATGGGATGAGAACGGCGAGAGACCAAGTAAAAGTAGTATTATCATCATTGCCATGCCGGTAAGCGAGGTCCGTCGTATTTTGCCATCTCACTCGATCACCAGAGTCGTGGATCAGCTTAGTGTTCTTGTCTCGACCATACAACGTGGCCAAGCTATTCAAGTATTTATTTCTCTGTCCTCCTCTTGTTCTCTTCCCCTCGATTTTGCCAGTTGTCACCAAGTTCTCCAATTTATTTCTTCTCATAACGTGACCAAAAAACTGTCACTGTCTATGTCTAATTTCTCTAAACAGTTTACAGTTTTCATTTGTTTCTTGTAGGACATGGTCATTGGTTTTTCTGTCTTTCCATAGTATTCTTTGCATTCTCCTCAGAAACCACATTTCCAAAGCCATCAGATGTTTTTCAGCTTGTGTGCTCATTGTCCATGCTTCACATCCATACAAAAGCATAGGTTCTATGTAGCACCTCAACATTCTTTTTCTCGTTGCAAATGACATCTTTTTATTTGTCAGTATGTTTTTCATCTTGCAAAAGGCTACCTTCGTAGTATAGGCATTTAGTAATAGCAAGAAAATCAAAGCAACGTGTTTCAGTGACTATGTTGTTTCATTAACCGTTTAATAGCAATATCCAGTGCCACTCATCGGGCGCTGGAACATCGGCTATATCTCGCCACAAAAGTGAAAGATGATGATGATGATGATGATGATGATGATGATGATGATGATGATGATGATGATGATGATGATGATGATGATGATGATGATGATGATGATGATGATGATGATGATGATGATGATGATGATGATGAACAGTTCGATTATAACTGGCAAACGATTTAGGGTCTTTCAGGCAGGTTTAAATGAGAGTGACGTTTAGTAAACGATCTGCCACATGATGTGACTTAAGACCTTTAATTATATTTTTGTTTCTTTCTCACTGTCTCTAAGATATGTTTAAATATTATAATTAACACACATTAAGAGTCTATTTGAGGATAATAAATTGTAACTGGGCAATGGTAACCGTAACTTTTTGTTTATATATATAAAACTTGCATTATTTACGGCATAGAGTATTATTGTAAATATCACAATATAGATGATTAAATATGAGATATCCCTGGCTCAGTACATTCAAGAATGTGTCTGCCAATCTCTTCCACGGAAAGATCATGTCATTTCTGTATTGTTAGCTTATGAATGATATAAATAAGAATGTAGTATCCATAGAGTTCACAAGAAATTATAGCACATAATTGTCATTTGTCATAAAATATATTTATTTCTCATAACGTGCCCAACACATCTTGACTTTTTATGCCTAATTTCTCTTATCAGTTTACATTCTTAATTTATTGTTTATAGGACTTGCTTATTCGTTTTCCTGTCTATCCTATTTTTTGCATTTTCCTCAGAAACTACATTCCACTGCAATTAGGTGTTGTTCAGCGTGTCTGCTCATTACCCACGTTTCACATTCATACAAAAGTACAGGTTCTATGTTTCACTTCAACACTCGTTTCTCGTTGCAGTTGACATCATTTTATTGGTCAGTATGTGTTTCATCTTGCAAAAGGCTAGCTTTGCCATAACGAGTCTTGTTCTAATCTCTTCAAGGCATCTCCCATCAGATATTTTGACTGTTCTAATCTCTTCAAGGTACCTTCCAGCAGATGATTTGACTGTTCTAATCTCTTCAAGGCACCTCCCATCAGATGTTTTGACTGTTCTAATCTCTTCAAGACACCTCCCTCAGATGTCTTGACTGCTCTAATCTCTTCAAGGCACCACCCATCAGATGTTTTGGCTGTTCAGAGACAGTTGTACTGATTTACTTGTTTAAGAAAAGGGGACTGAGTGGTCTCGAGGTATGGTGTCCGCCTCGAGTGCTGGAGGTCGCAGGTTCAAATCCCGACGAAAGTCGGGATTATTTCACGTGGACTTCTAGTAACAAAATTTCTTCTGGTCTCTGGGTAGTGAGATCGAATCCCCGTGTGTATTGTTGCGCACGTAAAACATCCCTTGGCAGTTGGAAATTGAATAAGAGTAGCCTAACGGCGCTGTCCGAACAAAATTTCGAGTTAACAATCTACAAAAGGAAATTTCAGAATTGTCGCCGGTGCTACGGAGTTTGTGCACTGAGCTGAGATTCTCCGGACTCATGCTTGAGTTAGGAGTAGAACGGAGCACTTATGGGTTACACCCGTGTGCCGTAATGTTGATCCATCGACTAAACTAAACCTTGTTTAAGAATATTCCAACTTAGCCGTTTGTCTCTATCACCGGCCAGTTCTCGTGCTCCATGCACGCTCATGTACCGGACAGTCCTGTGCCCATCTTCGTCCTGGTAGATCTCTGTCTCTTCTTTCAACAAGAGTTATGTCTGTCGTCCATCATTGTTGTGTTCAAGCCACTGCGACGTTTCACACGGCCGAAGTATTTCAGGTTGCCTGACTCTTTTCTGTTTAGGAACCAGATTTCTGTGGTATTCAGATCTTGTAGAGTGTCGGCATGCTGCTACTGCTTGCTCCGCTGTATTGTAGGAACTGTTGTGTAACCTGCAAGTAATTTATCTGGTGCCGCCTGGCTGACTGAGGACCCACATGGGTATGTTGCCACAGGGAAGTCGCATGGCCTTACGGTCGTTACTGTTGAGTGTTAACTGGGGTATTGCCATGGCTTCATACACAGTGAGAGAGTAACTTTTACACAATTGTTACTTTTGTGTGTTAATTGTCATGGCTTCTTACACAGTAAAAGAGGATCTTTTTACACATCTGTTACTGTTGTGTGTTAACTGGAGTTGTGTCATGGCTTCTTACACAGTAAAAGAGGACCTTTTACACATCTGTTACTGTTGTGTGTTAACTTGAATAGTGCCACGGCTTCTTACACGGTGAGACGGTACCTTTTACACAGATGTTACTGTGGTGTGTTAACTGGAGCTGGGCAACGACTTCTCACACAGTTAGAGGTGACCGTTTAAACAGCTAACTGAGTCTGTATATAGATCAGTCGGCATTAGAAGGTGTGCTGTAGCCGCTTAAAATATCATTTACTAGCACCAATTTTAGGCTTCATTGACGTGGAATTCCAGGTCATTTTAATTCACCCGCCTTGAATTCGAACCCATGACCTCAGGACCGGCGGCTTGCGTCTACTTACTACGCTACGGCAACTGTCCAACATACTATGGTAAGATAACACCAAGGGGTGGACTAGTAGCCGTCTGTTGGAGCAACAGGCAAAACGTTTTGCAGATACACTGGAACCCATTTTAATTGTGGAGACAGCACTTGGCTGATTGATTTACCAACCACTCTTATAAGAGAGATAACTCCATTCCTTCTGTATATACGAGTCAGCTCCCAATATCTTGCACTGAGACTGCGATTGTGATTTACCAATGATATACTAGATGAGTTAGGGATTATTAACATGAAGTCAGGAAACTTGGCTTAGATTGTAAACAATAAGAAATGTAAACAACCAGAAATGTCCGTGGAACATCCTCAGGAAACTGGGCAATGCAATGTAGACTGTAAACAACAAGAAATGTTGTAATCAACAAGAAATGTCCGTGGAACATCGGCGGGAAACTGGGCATAGCAATGTATATTGTAAACAACAAGAAATATCTATGGAACAACGGCAGGAACTGGGCTTAGCAATGTAGATTGTAAATAACAAGAAATGGCCATGAAACAAAATCAGGAAACTGAGCTTAGCAATTAAAATTTCAAACAATATAAAATGTCCATGGAACAACAACAGGAAACTGGACTCAACAGTGCATATTGTAATCAACATGAAATGTCTATGGAACAACTCCAGGAAACTGCGCGTAGCAATTAGTTTAGTTTAGTTTAGTTTAGTCGACGGATCAACATCACGGCATACGGGTGTAACCCATAAGTGCTCCATTCTACTCCTAACTCAAGCCTGAGTCCAGAGAAACTCAGCTCAGTGCACGAGCTCCGTAGCACCGGCGAGGATCCTGAAATAGTTTGGGTAGATTTTTAACTCGAAATTTTGCACGGGCAGCGCCGTTAGGCTACTCTTTGTCGATTTCCAACTGCCAAGGGATTTTTTACGTGCTCAACAATACACACGGGCGTACGATCTCACTACCCAGAGACCAGAGGAAATGTTACTAGAAGTCCACGTGAAAAACTCCCGGTCCTCACCGGGCTTGAACCCGGAACCTCCAGCACTCGAGGCGGACACCATACCTCGAGACCACGCAGCCCCCCGGGCGTGCCAATGTAGATTGTAAACAACATGAAATGTCTATGGAACAACGGCAGAAAACTGGGCTTAACAATGTAGATTGTGATCACAAGAAATGTCTATGGAACAACGGCAGAAAACTGGGCTTAACAATGTACATTGTAATCAACAAGAAATGTCCACGGAACAAAGGCAGGAAACTGGGCTTAACAATGTACATTGTAATCAACAAGAAATGTCCATGGAACAAAGGCAGGAAACTGGGCTTAACAATGTACATTGTAATCAACAAGAAATGTCCATGGAACAAAGGCAGGAAACTGGGCTTAACAATGTAGATTGTAATCAACGATAAATGTCTATGGAACAAAGGCAGGAAATAAACACAAGAGCCAATGTTGAGAACATGATTCTTTCCTGTGGCAAATCATGGGTGTTAATCATGGATAATTCATAATCGCTAAAGAAGAAAACTGAGACTTTTCTAGCGTGAACATGACTGAACATTATTTGAATCCGTGGATCAAGAAGAAATCAATATTATTGTACAAGATCTGAACATGAAGACAGCTGGCACACAAACACCGTGATGTCTCGGAGACTGAACTACGGCGGCCATATTACAGTGGCTTAGACAGCTCACTGTTAGAAAGTATGGCTCGTGTGTGTGTGCTTGTGTGTTGTGTGTGTGTGTGTGTGTGCGCGCACGTGTGTGTGTGTGTGGGGGGGGGGGGGTGTGGTAGTCGGTCAGTGTGCCAGTTTGCAGGAATGTTTGATCAGTTGATGCTACGTGTTTAATGTGTTCGCGTGTGTGTGAGTGTGTATGTCAGTGTGAATGGGAGTGTGTGTGAGTGTGTATGTGTGTGTGTATGTGTGTGTGATGTGTGTGTGTGTGTAAGTGTGTGTCTGCAATATCTGACTGAATGAATGGATGACTGTCGCAACAATGTTCCCCGCCGCGTGTTTGAATAACGAATATACAAACAATATACTTACACGATTTATTGCCTGGCATATTTCGCAGCATTTCGTCAGTTACAAACTGCAGAATTTACACAACATAAACTAATGCAATGAGATCAATAACTGAGACTATACATGCCGGTGTGTGTGTTTATTGTACGTTAGTCGTTTGTCGTGGTTTCAACTTCACGGCAACGGGTCGTCCCTAATATGCTCAGTTCCCGTGCCAGTGAATATCACATAACATGCTCCTAACTGCCCAATGTCAAAAATGGAATAGTCAGGAGTCTTGGTAAGTCAACAGCCCGCACGGGTACACTGTGCATAATGCTGCCCAATTTAAAAGTCCTCAACGAAAAATACAGTTCATAGTCGATGGAATCGGCAGTCACCAGAAGACTTCATTGACCCGGCTTTTATCCCACATGGCTCGGTCTCTTTCCGCAGGGCAGACCCCGTCGAAAGCACCGCACAAAGCACGAACTCCGTACATATTGTATTGTACCTCTATTGAAATATACCTTCTGTGATCAAGGTGGTGGTATATACTGTACATTCACTCAGATGGCAGCCGTTATTATGCTTAGAGGTTGAAGGCCAAGAGCAAAATTAGGAGTGTTGCTTTTTGCAGATGATGATGCAATTACTTTTGTATGGATGTGAAGCGTGGACAATGAGCAGTCAGGCTGAAAAACATCTGATGGCTGTAGAGATGTGGTTTCTGAGGAAAATGCAAAGAATACCATGGACAGCCAGAAAGACCAATGAACAAGTCCTTCAAGAAACAAATGAAGATCGTAAATTGATTAGAGAAATTAGACGTAGACAGTCAAAATTTTTTTGGGCATGTTATGAGAAGAAATGGATTGAAGAATTTGGTGACAACTGGTAAGATCGAGGGGAACAGACCAAGGGGAAGACCTAGAAGCAAGTACCTGGATGGCTTGGCCTTGTGGCATGGTCGAGACAGAAACACGGAGCTGATCCACGACTCTGGTGATCGAGTGAGATGGCAGAACATGACCGCCCACGCTTACCGGCATGGCACATGATGAATGGATGGATGCAATTACAACTTACTCTGAGGAAGAATTACGTCTACTATCTGAAACCTGGTCAACACCGAGAGAAACGTTTAAACAGCTTTCATATGCGGTGTCTGTGAGGAATACTTAGTAACTTTTTTGCATATCGCTTACAGGACGTTGCAGTCAACATCAGCATTTTTCGGTTGTTGTTGATGTACTAGGCAAGATTACGCTCAGTAGTTTGCCATTGCTTTCCGAGTGACCGGCTCACATACCCCTAAGTTACCAACGCGGAGAGAGCCGCTACCAATTCTCTTGCAGGTTACGTTACGCACGAGAATATACGGGATTACGGAGAAAGACGTTAACCCCTAGACCAGGGAGAACGGCACTTAGTACTAGTGGCAAGATAAAATTACAAATACTGAAGTATAGGAGAAAATCAGGTTGTGTGGCCGTTTGCCCCATGCTCAGTCTTCGTAGATTTAGATGGATATAACATATTATCAGGATGGATGGCGGTAGAATACAAAAGGACATCTATTTTGGTGAATTACAGATGGGTAAAAGATCTCGGTGTCGGCATTTACTACGGTGCAAGCAGAATTTGATTGATGCAGGCATTGATATTGCACCTTGGGAGCAAGTCGGCGCTGATCGCGTTGTGTGGAGGGCATAGAGTAGAAATGGAATAAAGACAAAGGAGAACATGTTTGCAAATAGGCTGCACACTTAGCGTGTGAGACGTCAGATGGTGTGATATATTGGAATGACCATGTGTCTACATGCATATGGACGAACAACCCGAATTGGTCTGATCAGTCGCATTCGCTACCGCCATGGGTTGCAGTTATTATGTCATTTTTGAAGCACAGTGTAACAAACCATCGTCTGTTTTAGTTTTTAGTTTTAGTCTTTGGATCAACATCACGGCACACGGTTTAACCCATAAGTGCTCCGTTTTCCTCCTAACTCAAACCTGAGTCTGGAGAAACTCAGCTCAATGCACGAACTCCGTTGCATCGGCGATGATCCTGAAATACTTTGGGTAGATTTTTAACTCGAAATTTTACCCAAAGTATTTCAGGATCCTCGCCGATGCAACGGAGTTCGTGCATTGAGCTGAGTTTCTCCATCGTCTGTCAAGACGGCAAGGTGCCAGGTCCTTTGTAAGTTATGTATGTCTGTCTGTTTGTTGATCCAGGTGCCTCTTTTCCTATATGTCTGTGTGATGTCTGTGTGATGATAATATCGTATACCAGAGTCACAAAGAACATTCTGCAATCAACAATTTCAATCAACGTTTATTCACTTGATACAAGGACATAACCGTACATCAAATGGTACAGAGATATAACTGTATATCATATGGCGCTGTCATACTAGATATATGTTTTGCTTTCTCTCCCGTTATTTTGCTAATTATTTGTAGAGGCAATCCACGCATTCTAGCTTCTTTTGTTTTCCACATTTTCTGTCATTCTTCATGCATACCCTCGCCAATTTAATTATCCACCTTTCATCCTTGACATTTGGCCCTCCCACAGATACGCTAGAAACACTATAACCCCGTGTTGTATGGCTGCTGCTGCTTGTTCAGCATCTGTTCCTTGGCCATGGAAGCCTCCTTCAGCATCCTCGCCTGCATCTCTTTCATTTGCTTGGCGTCTCTCTTCCTGGCAATGACGTACTCGGCGTAGCTCAGATATCCATTGTGGTCTTTGTCATCCGTGGCCAGGACGTTGTCGATGATTTCTGAAACCAGAACATCATAGGAAACCACTGATGGGGTTATATCTACTACATACTACAATGAGATTATAACAACGGAAAAGATGTTACAAATATATCGCCTTGAAGGGCTAGAAAGAAAGATTGACAGAAGTATCACACGAACAGAGATTCCTAAATAAGGAATGACTATATATCAAAGCAAAACACTTGTAAATGTTAGTCACACAGTGAACAAGTGGAAATATAATCACAGGAATAAAATAAATGTTTAATTTCATCATCAATACCATCGGGTATCTTTCCTCGTTCAAGACCGGATGTGATGTGTGTTAAACACTTTCTGTCGTGCGTCTTCTTGGTGCATTCAATTATTCTTCTTCCAGCCCAACCCTTGATGTCTTCATTGTATATTCATAGAGGCTTGATTTACTCCTAAACCTGTTTTTGTCTTCATTGAGCATTCATATATTCTTCTTTCAGTCCACCCCTTCATGTTGTCTTTCCACCAGTAAGGTTTGCCTCCTCTGGCACGCTTTCCTACCACGTTTCAATTCCCCATCTAGCAAAGAGATGTGTCTCCTTATATGGAAGACGTATATGAACTGTCCGGCCCTGATCTCAGTTTTCGTAAAGACTGTTGTGTTTGTTTTCTTTGCCTTCCATAATTTTCCCCTTTTCCTCTGTATAACCACAGATGGAAGGCTCAACTTTTCCCTCGCAAGGTTTGTTCATCGTCCATGGTGTGAACTATCAGAACATTAACATCCGTTGAATGTGGAGCACAACACTGGAATAATATAATTGTCTAATAATTGTCTATATTGGAATAATATAATTGTCTAATAGACATGATTAAACAGACATCTACTATATGAAATAACAATAGACACTGCGCAATCCCTAAAGATATTACCGCTGCAGATACAGCAACAACAACAACAACAACAACAACAACAACAACATCAATAGCAGCAAAAACGTAGACGGTGTAATTGTTATGTTAAAGATAATCAAATGATGCCACCACTTGTTACTGGCACCCAAAGATGAAACTAAGAACAGTAACACTGAACCTGTCATGTATGTCATAAGTGACGACTTATGACGACTTGTTCGGCCCGGTGTTACCAGGACCCTTAAGAGAAGCCTAACCCGGCATACATGTCGTAAAAGGCGATGAATGATGTTTAGTCGTGGAGCTGGCTTTCCATTTCATAGAAATACGGTGGCTGCACAAATCCACCTAGCCATAAACAAGCCTAACTCACTTGGACTTAGCTGGTTGAGAGTCCCATCATTGATATAAACCCAATGTTTAATTCCAATGTTCAAGCAATCTTTAAACAAACAGCGAGAAAAGTCTACCAACTTGCCCAAATTTAAAATGTCTTTGATGAAGACACAAGGAAGATATTCTATACTTCTCACATACTGACACATAATGACTATTGCTCTACAATCTGGGATGGCTGTTTCAATATAATCGCCAAGCGACTTTACTCACTTCAGAAACGGGCTGTGAATTTAATTTATAGTAAACATGTAACTGACAATGCCAGCTTGCATAAACGCCTTCACTTACTACCACTCCGCAAACACCTACTTTTCAATAAGGCCAAACTACTTCACAAAATCCTACATTGGAATGACACAAATTACCTTTCGTCAATGTTTAAATAAATATAATGCTAGCCACAGCAAACGATTAAATATATTACATATCCTGACGCCTAGGAAATCAGCTAGAGAAACCAGCTAGAGAGACCAGCTAAAGAGACTAGCTAGAGAGACCAGCTAGAGAGATCAGCTACAGAGATCAGTTAGAGCGATCAGCTAAGGAGACTAGCTAGAAAGACCAGTGTCAGAGTCTCACATGGAGTCGGTAGGAACATAAAGATAGAAGGGATTTAGAGAAGGGACATAACCCCAATACAAGGGAACTAAAGAGACCCACTCGAATGCTCGAACAATCTAGAGCCTTCGAGAAGGATAGGTCAGTTCGCCTACAGCTCCGTGGACACAGGTGGAACCCGCTTACCGCGTGCCAGGACCTGTTCCACGAGAAGCTCGAGAGTTACAGCCCGTGTCCGATGGAGACACCATAGTTGCCAATCTAGATATTTTATATCCAGATCTAGAGGTTTTTGCCGGCGTCTGGATACCGTTTTCTGACGTTTGGATGCTGGATGCAATTCTAGATACTTTTCATTTGGAGTTGGATATTTTTGATACTTTCTAGATTTTACTTTTCTTTCGGTGTCATTTACCCATGTTTTGTTTGGTCTGGACGCGCATAAATTATGGTAACTCCCATTATTTAAACTTTGAACTGACTTGGGTCAACGCTCAACAATCTGGCAACCCCCTGGTAATGAATAAAAGGGCGCATAAATTATAATAACATTATTTGAACAGATTTCAGAACCAATACGCAAATAAGACAAGAGATTAAGCAAGACATTGTATCCAATTTTATAAGAAAACGCCGTTGGAACTGCATCGGCCATGTACTCAGAATGGACAAGACAAGGCTCCCCAACCAAGCCCTCTTATGGTCACCAGTAGGGAAAAGAAAACGGGAAAGACCAAGAGAGACCCTGCGTAGAACCTATCATCAGAGAAGGCTCATTCAACGGCCAAGTGAACATCCAGGATCTACAACAGGTAGCAGCGAACCGCCGGACATGGAGAGCCATGACTTCTGCCCTATGCGCTGCCTTAGGCTCAAGAGAAAAGACTAACTAACTAACTAACTAACTAACTATTTGAACTGTAAACTCATCGTGTTGCGAATTATTGCTGTGATTCCGACTTTGCGATTCTTTTTCATGTGATTAGTTTTTGTAATTGCTCACCTTCATATGTGTCTTCCACTTTGAACAAATCTTGCAACATGCCAAAAGTAAAGCAATATGAACAAAAATTTCGGAAAGAGTGGCTGCAAGATGACATAATTAAAGATTGGGTGATGTCAATTCATGGAGATGTGACTAAGGCTCGTTGTAAGTACTGCAAGTGCGAAATGAAAGCG